>OENT01003356.1:0-13042 GCA_900239685.1 Rotaria macrura | reverse complement strand
AATATAATGATGTAAAACGGTCACAAAAAATGCCCAAGAATTCCTTTTTGTGATGCATTAAAATGATTTTTTTTGACTAGGTGAAAATAGTCTATGAAACAGCGAAATAATGTCTATAATTCAAACCATTTTTCGGCATTTTTTGTGACCGTTTTACATCATTATAATTATGTATATTTGGAGGCATTTTAATACCATTTTATCATGTCCGTCCGTGCCTGGGTAATTGAAGAGTTGTCAATAGAATAGATTGTGTCTGATCTCGGACAAATAACAGAACAAAAAACTTATTCCGTTCGCTGACTTAGAATACAATTCGAGCAAATAAAAAGACGTGTTATAATGCGAATTTAAAAATTCTCGCATCTATTCTCCTTGAATTGAAATATTTTTATATAATTAACATGTAAAGCCTGTTTTCCTGAATGATAATTACTCGAAAAGTCTCCGTGAATAGCTAGTTCATCGGTGAGCAAATAAGATTATCGTTGTGTCTGTAGTATCGGCAGTTGACATCAATAAGAAATGAGCGATGCCATTGTATCACTTTTGTTATCGGTTTAGATTGCTTACCATTAATTCCATTACTTGTTCCACGGATAGTCGATACTGCGATTTGCTGTTGCACGCAATACTATTGCATCTCTAGACATAGAATATTCTTTTTGGTGTATAAACAAATCTAAGTAAGGTTTTTCACGAAACTCTCTTAAAATGACTTTTCGATCACTTCGCACTTCATCTCTTCGTATTTTTTGATGATTTTTGCAAGTTCGTTCTTCCTAAATGATGTAAGTCATGTTATGTAAAATGTCTCTAATCCTATCTTTGTCTTGCAATCAATTACCAGAGAATTGTGACGAAACTGCATTCACTATGAAGTTTTTCCTTTGTAAACCATAGTATTTATGAGTAAGTATGAATTCGATAAAAGAAATTCTGAAGCGAATAAATGATACCTTATGAACTTGAGACATACAATTTATTGACTGATAGATTAGCTAGCATGTAATATTACTGAAGGTTTGCGTAATAAAATAGTTATATTAGAAATTTCCCGATACGTTCAGAGAAAAAATTGAAAAAATCATTAAAAAATCATTATGAATATGAACAATGCAGAAAAACAGTTTTGTAAAAGTGAGATGACCCATTCAGACAAATTATGACAACACGTGTAAAAATGCGTCAAAATTGAAGAAAAAAGCGTCGAAAGCACATATTCCTACGCGTTCAAAACGTGTTAAGGTTACTAAACGAACATTACTTCTTTCAAAATATTAACGCGTTATGAAAGCGTAGAAATGTGTGCTTTCTACGATTTCTTTTTCGTTAAAAATTTAACGCATTTCTACGCGTATTTTTCTTTTGTTTGCCCGTCTTGATCAGTCATCAAGAATTCTAGTGTACCGTTCATTGTTTTTTATCTGCTGAGATGCCTTAATTCTATTTCGATTTATATCATATCGTGAAATTTTCGAACTTACTGTGTTACTCAAGAGTCGACCTCAAGATGCACCGAATGATAGTCGAGTGTGTTGTCCATCCGACTAGTCTTACGATTTTATGTTTAATTGAAAATACTATTCGAATAGAATAGAATTAGATGCATAGAATGAAATGAATTTTGATCATTTCTTGCGATACCTCATAAAACTGAGACTTCAGCCTGCAATAGCTGCGTTTGAGCTATCCTAAAATATAAAAAGGCTAATATTCATCTAAAACATATGCTTACATTTCTTTAGATGATTAATAAAAAATTTTCACCATTGTTTTTTTATTATTTTAACATGTACTTCGAAAAATCGATCCTTTAGACATCTTTTCAAAAAACCAATCAATACAATTTTGAAAAATCTTTAAAACAATATATATATAAGTATCTAAAAGAAAACATGCAGTTTTTCTAGATACATTTGAAAAAACCTAAGGATTTGTTTTAAAAATATTTTTAAAAGGTATGATTATTGTTTTGAATACTTTTCACAATAGATTTAAAAACATATTTGGAATTTTTATATGAGAATTCATTTAAAAAATTTATATTCGTCTAATATATTACATCTTTAGTTATTAAATATCAGGATAACTCTTTGTTCTCAAGATATGTCTGTTTTACCATAAATGAACAAATATTCATGTTTCAGTAGAAATGAGAATTCTACGGAATTCAAAATATGCTATTGTTGGATTTCAATTTCTACTAATGGGTTCGCAGAATAAGACCCAAAAATCGGCTACTTCAAAGATTTCATTCTCAATGGACTAAAAAGACAAATCATGAAATACTGCACAGTTCTGTATGTTTATTTAATGTTTTGTTGAGTACAAGAAACTTTTCGTAGATCAAATCATAGTAAACGTTACACGAAATAAAACTTGTTCATAAACCTACGCGTTAAATCTCGTGAAATTACTGTTTTTAACGGATAGAAACGCATAAATAAGAAAAAGATTCACGTGTTTCAATTCTTAAATATTGCAACGCATTCAAGAAATCTTGAAAACGTTGTTTTCACGTAATTTAAACCCGGTTGGAACGCGTTATTTTCAGAAGATTGTTTGACTGGATAGTATTTAATCTTCACAAAGCAAAAAACCGAACAACAACTGTGTCCATAACAATCAAAATTATTGTATTGAAAAATATATCTGAATCACACTAATCTGAAGGAGTGCATTCATACATCAACTTTAGATTATTGCTCGAACTGAAAAATAATGAGTAATAATTGAACACATTAAAGGGTGTTGACACGAATACACGTTAAAACGCGCGAAAGATATTACACGTTTAATTACTTCTAGGAAAGTACGCGTTAACCCTTTCAATCCCGACATTTTCTTGCGTTCTGTAGAAACTCGGAAACAGATAGTTCAATCTCTCTCTCTCTCTCTCTCTCTCTCTCTCTTGCGTTCAGCTATTTAAAACATCTGTGTTTCTTCCGTTCAGTTATCTAAAAACTGTGTTTGACATATAGATTTGTCTTCGTAGCCATGCGAAGTGATTTTCCTTTCCATATATCATATGATTTTCGATGTCTAAGAAGACGAAAGAACGCAAAATATTTCTTTTTCGTTCAGTATGTCATCTACGAGATGACATACAGAATTGAAAGAGTTAAAATGCGTTTTTTTACAGATACTTTTGCTTTATTACACGTTCGAACATTCGAACGTTGTAAAACTCCTGAATGTTGTAAGAAATTCGGGTAAAAACGCATAAATTTACAAAAATCTTACACAGTTCAATGCGTTTGGAAATTATAACCCATAAAAATGCGTTGGAATATCGTAAAAGCGGCGTTTTAATGGTATTTCAACGCGTTTTAACACGTTTTTTTAATGGTTTTGTCTGCCTGAGGACAATCAAAAATGTATCCTAATAAACGCACATCTGAGAATAGGTTTTTATAAGATTGAAAACAGCAATCCTACATTGGCGGTGCAATTGTTGTATATAAGCAACATATTAAATAAAAATTTGCAGAGTATTTTGAAACATATGTTGCTCTGTTATTGTCTAAGTTTCTACTTATGAATCACAAAACACAGGATTATTTACAAAAGGGTATCAGAGTTCTTCTATTGATAAGATAGTTTTCATTGATTAGTTAAATAAAAGATGAGTGTCTTTCTGTTATTTCGTTTGTACGGGACTGTGGGCAACAGAATATGATTTACATCTAATACTTTCTCTAATTTTATATTATATAGAAGACAACTAGATCATGTTCTACATTACTTTTGCATCACCTTTAACAGCTCATCTAGACAAGTTTTCTCATGTTATTCGAACTTTCAACCATGTTCTCTATCTCTATTGTTGTTCAATATTTCATACTTGTGTAGTAATTGCTACATGTGTCATGAAGCTGTATATTCTGACTAAGAAACTTGTAGTCAAAATGAATTTATAAAAATTTCATGTTAATCATCATCATAATGGAGATAATGCTTTCGTTAACTTGATGTCATTAGATCCAGAATGTACGATGAAAGTATGATCCGATTGTTTATTCCATTATCATAACAAGAATAATTTTCTTGGCAAAACCGTTATCTCAACGATATCAACATCAAACCAGTAAACGGAGCATTTGTGCAACTTTGATCAAACCTCATTCGATTCAAGCTTTGATTTGCCTTGGTTGATCCATTCTTACATAGGTACTCTCGTAATCATGCCAATAGAAACGAATCTTTTAGATATTGAACATTTTAATACACACTGAAAAGTCATGTGTTGTAAAAGATCTTCATGCTATGTCATTCGGAGAACCCACTATTGCACAGAATGTTTTCGTCGCCACACATTCATGAATAATACTTCCGAGAAAACAAAACCTCCACAATGATGAATGCGTAAAAAGAAACATGTTTCATAAGAAAACAAAATGCGAACGAGAAAAAATCATAATATTGTTCCGTCGCCATCATTGCCAACTTTAAAAAATATAATTACTCATACGTTTATCATCCTCGAAAAGCATGTGTCCGATGAATGTCAATCTAAGTGCGCTCAGCAACCATCTTACAACCACTATTCGAACAGCCTTCTATGTTCATTTCGCTTGTGTAGTCTTAAAAATCCATATACACAGAGCATCAGAAATCTACTAAGGGTCATCCCTGTACTGAAAGCTAATTTTCATTGCAACGAAATCATTCACTCTATCTTGACTGAGCAGTCATCATACGTCAAACATATTATACTGAATGCCACTTCAGAAAACAGTTTGTGCTTATAGTTGCCATTGATACTGTGTGGCGGTAATGATTGTAAAAAGGTTTTTATTTATATTATTCTTAGAAAAACGTTTTAAAGCTAATGCCTTCCCTAGTTGTGATCAGTGACGCATTTTCTCAATGAAAGATTTCAACTTGAAGTTAATCGCCGTGTTACGGTTTTCCGTTCGTTAAGAATAATGCTTCAAGACAAGAGCACGGCCATAGATATAGAAAATCTATTTTACAGAACAATGAATTTCATTTAAAAATATATAGATCTTTGTTAGAGAAGAGAACGAATATTGCAATAATATGATTAGCTCGATTCTTATTCTATTGACTGAATTACATCATGGCATGTTGATCATTAAGCAACTGCTATTTTTCGAAATTATATTATTACCTTGATGCTATTTAAGTCAACACAGTGACTCGACGACATCGAAAGGTTTCATTTTACGCTTGAGAAATGTACTTCATTATTACTAGATCAAGGGCAACACTTTCTGTTGACAGGAACGAAAAAAAGCTTTTAACTTAAAAACACCATTCTTCTTTTTATTCTCGTATACTTAGGATGTGAATTTTTTATTATTTGAATTATTGTGTTTTCCGTTGAGCGTATAAAAAGAAAAAAAACTTATAAGGATTGGATTGCTCGTTCATATGATGTCCCAAAAGTTGAACTATATTTCATCAGGAGATAAAATAAGCTGCTTTCACAACATTCAAATGAATCAAAACAAATTTCAGCGTACATTTGTTTTTAGTTTCTAAAATTTTTGATTCTGTGATGCTACTGATCTCCAAAATTCTTAATATCTTAAATATGCAAGAATTTCTTCTGACAGAAAGAAGAAATCAAGTCAACACTACAATATTATTTATTGAATGAGCAGATATATTTAATGATCAGATGAAGTCAAATTTTGTTTCTTCTTTTCAAAATCTCAGTCCCTATTTGTTTTTTTTCCAAGCTCATTTCATATATTTAATGATCGCTAATTGGAGAATGAATAAATTTTATCACTCGTCATTGTGTAAATTGTCATAAATAATTCACTCTTTTGTCACTTTTTTTAAACAGCTAAATGATTCTTCTAGTTGACATCGTCCACATAAAAATTGAATGATTAATTATTCGATAAAAAATTGATTATAGTCTGTATTTCAATAAAAATCTAAATCTCTGTTTCCAGCACAAATACGACAAGCAAATAACTGTGGCACAACTGCTAAAAGAATATTAAGACTAACACTAATAAACCAATATTGAGATGGAATTGGTGACCATGATTGGTCAGGAAATAATGTAGGATTATGTAGAGAAGACAATAGATAAGAAAATTGTGCTTGGGCAGCAGCTCCTGCGTGTACCATAGTCCAATCCGGTAACCATTGAAAGTTTGATGGTTGCTGATGATAGAACATCAGAGCATTGATAGCTGAGTAATAGTAGGGTACAAAATAGAATGCATATGTCAAGAGTTGAATTAGTGGAAATCCAGATGGATTTAAAATATAAGGTTCATAGTCATAATAAATACTGTTGGCTACCATAGGAACTTTCAATGCATGTAACACACGAAAAACTGCGAATACCATGGCCAATAACATGTAAATAATAAAAAATGTATCTACAGGACGAAAGATTAATGATTTTAGAAAGGTAGAGTTTTTCAGTTTCTTTCTTTCTTGTTGAATGAAATTCGAACGTGAACGGAATTGACGTAACATGAAAATGATCGGAAAAACCGTATAGGGTACATTTAATAGATAGGATGGTTTAATATGAGTTCCATATTGACCCAGTGCCGCACCACCGAGTAATACTATCAATGAATTAATTATAGATCCACACCAAAACAATGACAGAAAACGGAAAAATTTCGTTTGTGTCTGTTGCTTTAACATACAATATAGCATAACCAAATATAATGTATAATGTGTTGTACCGTCCCAATAATTGATATATAATCCATGCGAAGTTTTCAAATAAACTTCGCCTTGATTTAAATAAAAATGAAATGCAGATGAATATTCGTCAATCGTCAAAGCTAATAGAAGATCGGCCATGGCTGTGAATGAAAATATTGTAAATACGTAAAAATATATTTCTTTTTTCACATGAAATAAATGTTTGATCAATAAGAAATAGGTCAATGGGACAACAGATATGCAAATCACTGCACTATAAAGGAAAACATTCAATGAATCTTTCATTTGTTTCATATAGGATAATGCATAACAAATGGGTACAGCTAATAGTGAAACACCTATAACACCAATTAATACTTGAATCGACGATTCAGTTTTTATTGATCTCTTGTTCATTTTGTTATTATCATTTTGCTCGTTTGATTTTATTTGCGGTGAATTTGTATCCATTGAAGCAAGCTTCGAGATTTTTGAGTTTCCCTTCCTTGATCGATACATGTTTGTGAACTAAATGTTGACTTATCTGTAAGAAAATAATACTTATTCAGCAATTACAATAAGAGTCAATTGAAACAAATGTATTGGAAAGTTTCAAGTCTTTAAGATTTTCTAAGCTTGCCTTTCTCACATAATAAGCCTACTATGGATGGTACTCCGATCAGTAATCGGATTTCTCTTTAAAAGTTCAAGATATTTTAAATATCTGTTCGTGTGGCGAAGTTCCATTCAATTCATCGCACAATCATATACTATAATAAAAACAATGTCAACGGGATTGAATCTGCCAATTTAATGCTATTCAGTAATAGAAATAAAATGTAACATAAATCAAATGTATTTTTCGTTGAATCTGTTGTTTCTAAGGTTAAATAATAGTTTTAAAAGGATTGAAATAATAAATCCAAACGCCTGAGAAAAAACAAGAACTGTAGAAATATCATTTATAATTCATAATTCAATTTATGCATCGGAAATACGATAATTGAAGTACGTCATTTCCGAGTATTTCCGTTGAAGATGCATAGAACTAGATTAATAGAATAATTCTTTAGTGTGTGTATATTCTAATGAATGATTTTTCCATCCTCGAATTATATTAAAACATATCGTGATATTTTTTAAACATGAGCAGCAGTTTCTAATCAATAGGTATTGGAAAAAATTCAATTCAGTTCAATTTAAGAATAAAAGCGTTGAAAACAATTGGCAAATATCATAAGGTGTACTACAAATTAGTTGAATCATACGATGAAATTCATGTGAATTGAGGATTAGCTGAAATAATTACCAGTCCCAAGCGAGTGTTAGAGATATCGCTATAAATGGAAAGAGGTATCCATGCTTCTTCTGCATGTATATTTTTTGAGAAAGATATGTAAACGTTACTTATTGTTCAATTCATCATCGAGGCGGACTTTAGTCACTGGTCATATCTATATATGACTGAGTTTATTTTGGGCAGAATTTTGGTTTTAAATAATTTTTAAAATGATTTTCTTATACGACAGTCACTTAACCTAGTCTTTTACACGCGATTTAAAGAAATCTATATCATAGCATGTGTTGAAACTGAATGATGATGCATGCCAACTAACCATTTACCCTCTGTAACGGTTCCATAGAAGAGCCACTGACAAAATAATTTTATAGATAGAGCATTAGCCTGTCTAATACGTATGTCAATGACTTGGTCTTATCTGTCGAATATCCATCCCGCTGGGTAGATTCGTTGGATTTTTCTAGGGACCATGGCCTAGAGGAAAGGCATTGAACGTTCTAATAAGCCTTGATTTTGTTCACTTTGAGCACCTTATTGAGTAATCACTACTCATCTACCCAATGCTATTTAAATAATAGAAAAAAGTGATGAGCGGATCCACCAAACTTATTGCTTAAAAAGTAGATGTTATTTTTGACCTATCTTATTAAATTAGCACCTACTGTGTTTTGAACCACATTGCAACCTCTGAAAATATTTAATTCATAACAAATATGATGCTAAGTTCCTATGACTTGACGTGTATAATACCTATATTAGATGTGTCCTTCGTTGATCTCCAGCTGCTCAGGAGTGGCACCACGGTCAATGTTATTTCTTAATATGTGTAAACTGCTGACTTATCGTGAAGCTTTCGAAACGAATCTAGCCTTCTAGTTGACTCTGTCATCTCCAAATATACTATAGAAATTCTGAAAGATCTCTATTCACTGTTGGTAGCGAACAATTTGTTTCGAAAAATTCGGATTTTTCCATCTTTTTGGAAAATCATCATTTTTCAGCATTGATATCTAAACTAAGGAACCGTAAAAAAAAGTTAGGTTTAGTTCCCAATCTATAGTTTATTGAATGATCTACGCAATATTTAAGAGCCGTCTTGATCCCATATGTTTAATAGCTCAACAAAATAGATTCTATGAATGGGTCGTGTTCGACCAATCCGGAGATAAACGGTTGATGTACTACTTACTATTATAGATATAAAGACAGAACTGCACACATTTTTTCAAGAAATAAAACAATTAAGATATCTCATTTCGCATACCCGTGTGAACTCGCTGGTAGACAGATAACTATTATCATGTAATAAATGTGACATACATCGTTTCTATTAGGTATCAATAAATAAAGTAAAATTTCTAGCCATCATAGTCGTTATCGCATACAGTGAACCTCTATGAATGAGAAATTTACAGCGAGCGCGTCGCCAGATACTTTGAATCTATCAATCGATTTTAACACGAAATCCAAGAAGGTGGCTGCCAGCTAGATTTTATCATATAGCTCATGATAAGAAAAACAAGCTTAGATTTTCAATTAGAAACTAACATCGGTTCTAAGATATAAGATACGCCCCTAGGGGAAGTACTGAGTTCATGGTACCCATGCACTGAGAAAGCCTCAGCAAGGTACCCGATATGGGTACTTCGAATATTCTCAGTGATTATACTGATAAAGTTACTGCATTGGGTACCCACATTAGTATGTTTACTGAACAGGCACTTTTATGAGTACCGACACCTGTGACTTTACTTAGGAAAGCTCTACAGGGTATCCTAGATTTGTCGTGTTATGTATAGTGACTGTTCATTCACTGTTTTCTTTCGCACACACAGCTCCATGTAAAAAACTAGATAAAACATAAGAAACTAATATATTTTCATTCGAATCTTTTCTAGATTATTTCTTGACTATTTATTAGACGAAAAATGCCGACCTCGATCATATATTGAGAGAGGACTAACCTGATATGGTCTTGTGAAGGGATTACAGGATTTACTGCCGTTGTAAACTACTGTTCACAAATAGACTTAGTATTTTTGCATATGATGTTTCTGTTGTAGAAGTTGCATAAAAATCAACGATCACACTTACAGAAAATTTTCTTGCTTGATCTCAAAGGTTCTAATTTCATTTCAAACATTCGTGAATCTGATTTTAAAGTTTTTCTATAGATCTTAATGAGAGAAGATCTATTTGAAATTACTTCGTTGCTTGTATGTCAAAGGTTCTATTTTCATCTCAAACGTTCCTTAAGTTTAATTGAAAATGTTTCCTATAGTTCGTAATGTAAAAAAGAACAGTTTGAATTCCAATTGGTAGCTTCTATCTCAAAAGGATTATTATGGCATATTGAGATGGAATCTAGAGTTTTAGATGAGAATTGTTGTTTGTTAGGTTTACTCGAACTGGTGAAAGTTGAATGTAAGGAAAATGCTAATTTTAATGAATGAACTATTGTCGTTTTAATATGTTCTTTTTTTCTCAGGGTTTAGTGTGATCATTAGATTATCTGGGTAGTTATTCATATAACTTACATAATTCTTTGAGTAAGTTTCTTGTTTGAGAAGTTATAGTTGTGTGATGGGGTTTCCGATCGCATGCATATCAACCCGCTCGAAATTTTTTCTTCCATGCAGACACAATAAAAATTAGGTCATTGCAAAGAGCGTAAAAACCTGGGCATGAGTTTTAGATTTTCCCACTAGAGCATGCCGAAGTCCCCAGCAATTTTTTTAAAATTACATTGTCCAGTAAAGATCACATGAATTCATCATTCACTTTAACATGTTAGCTGGTTTTTTTCTTCTCTCTTTCTCTATCGCTCTCTTTCGCTTTTTTCTATACATGCGCATGTACACGAGAATGTAACCGTTCACATGTAATGCGTGCATAATTTGGAACGAAATGTAATTCTTAGGATATTGTTATTGATAATGGTGATGAAAAAATGATTACTTGAATCATAAGACATATTCAATAGACACTATGTTGATCAGTCAATCAGCATAACACCATAGATTATTATTTGACGAATGAATTCAGCCGTCATAATGAAAATGAAATTAAAAAATACCTCGAACGTTTGAAACACCATAACTGATCTCTTGACATCAAAATAATTAGAAAACACAACTGTATCTTTCACTTTCAAAAGTCGGCCGTAAAGCTATTCTAAATCAATTATCGATGCCCATCAGTAAATCATCTCTATTTCTTTTTTTTCACGTTCGATCATCATTACCCGCACCTTGAAGATAATGGAAGACTATCAATATGTGTTCCTTATTAAGAACATACTCACTTCATATATGACAACAATTAAAGATATTCGTTAAATAAGTAAAGATATTTAACAATTCGTCGTTTAATGTTGCAGAGCAGCATATGAACTTCATCGATGCAATGATGATGACGTACATGTCTACGTCTTCATATTTCTATACATAAATTCAGAGCTGGGCAAAATACTCGAAGTACTCGTACTCGTACTCGGGGCTTCAGTACTCGTACTCGTACTCGAGGGTCTGGTACTCGTGCTTGGAATTTTTTTAAAATTTTACTGAACGCATTCTTTATAAAAAAAAGAAAGAATATCTAATATGGTTTCTGCAAGAAAGAAGAATACAACTGATATTTTTTGCGGACAGCTAGTTGTGATTGACCCAAATATGCTGATAAGTATTTGTACGATATAACATTGTATGGTCGTCACCATATTTCAGTCTTTCTATCCTCTTTTCTTAATTATTTTATTTACTGTCTATTAATAGCGCTATTGATTCGATTTGTTCTTATACGTAATACGAAAGCTTTGTTTTCTTTCTTGATTTTAGAATGAATAAATAAATTTAATTGTTATAAACACCTTTATTGGTTTTACTACTACGTCTCTTGCCCTTGGAACGAATATTAATTTATTGTTTGGTGCTATTGAAGTATTATTTTCAATAACTTTCTAGTTGCAATTATGCTATTATTTTTATTTTGATCTAGTGTCTACGAAATTGTTGTCTTTATCATGATTGTTTTGTGAATAACTTCGTATTGTTTTTGATCTTGTTCTTTTATTATTATTGTCCTTACATTATTATTGTCAACAACATTTTAGTTGTTATAGTTATTACTTTCTTATTATTCTTAATTTATGAATTGTTCATTACTGATCTTTTGTTATTGATTTATGATGACTACAAACCCAGCTGTATCTGAGAGCAATGCTGATTCTAATACTATTATTATTCATCATGATACTCAATATCCATCGGTGATTAAAGAGTTTTTTTTAAATTTATGCATCAATACAGAAAAAAATCGATGGTCATCCAAATGTAAAATTTGTTCGTTGTCTATTACTGATACGTATCAAACAACTTGAAATTTTTAAAGCATTTGAAGAACAAACACCAATCTTTGTTTGAAGAATGGAAAAACAATCATGATCCATCCATTAAAGATACAAATCAACCGAAAATAAATAGTGTCTTTAGTTCTGGTGGTGAAAAATGTAAGTATGTTCGTATTTTAAAAGGAATTCTACTGTCAGAAGGATTAGAAGAGAAGAATAAAGACGAAACCACAAATCTCATATTTATACTAATGAAGTATTCCATCATAGCTGAAAAAAATTTTCATGTGGGAGAATGCCACATGTACACATGCATTGTATTTCGCTTTTGTTTAATGAATGCACACTGAACACAGTATTTTATCAATTTAGATTCGACAAATAAAAAACGACAAAAACAACTCACCAACAGTATTATTCAAAATCTTATAATAAACATGGGTCTTCCATTATCAATTGTTGATCATATATCATTCAATGATTTCATGAATGATGCAGATTCGAAATATAAGCCTATTCGTAGGCTTGATCTTACACGTTCGTTTTTACCTGCTTTACGCAAAAAATGTACATCAAAATTACAAGAAATATGTGCTGCATCAAAACATGTCAGTCTTACACTTGATATTTGGTGTTATCGTCGTATGCGGTCTTATTTTGGTGTGACTCTACATACTATTATTGATGATAAATATAAAACATTTTTACTCTCATTTGAACGACTTGAAGGAAAACATACATCT
>OENT01003355.1:0-13048 GCA_900239685.1 Rotaria macrura | reverse complement strand
TGATCATGATTTTAATATCGTTAAAAAACTTCCATGGCCTTTAGAAAAAATCAGAGATATATGTTGGTCAACAACATTGAATCGTTTCATTTTAATTACTGAAACTTGTGGTATTTGTTTTGTTAGTGAAACTACTATTTCAAGAGATATTATTGATTGTCTTCGAGACGAAAAATTTCATTCATGCACATGTTCTGATACATCTTTATATTTAACAGTTGATAGTCCTGATTCAGCCATTATCGAATATCGTTTAAAACCGTCCGTTGAATTTATTAAACAATGGAAATCATCAGATATATGTACAAAAGATGAATATATTGAAAGTATACGTTACAGTAATGAAAAACTTGGATTAGTTATTGAAAAGTCTCCGGAAAAAATATTAAAAATTGACTTGCGATCTGCTGAAACATTCGAACGACTTTGGTCTATTAATATCGATATAGATTTAAAATCTTGTCAATTTGGATACTATTTATTTCAAAATCATGAAGGACTACTTATTGATAATAGTTCATCGTATATTTTACATGTAACAAAAGATGGAAAAATAAAACAAAAACATAATTATAATGCTAAACCATGTAAAGCTACTTTATTCGGAGAAAATACATTGGTTATATTGACACAGAGTGGTATTAACTTTCATGAACTTTAAAAAAATCTTCTTTGTTTATTTTAAATAAAAACGAAATCAAATTTTTATTTTTATTTTTTTCAAAATAATATCATCTTGTTTGAATTATTGAATAACTTCTATACATTGCGCAACGAACGAGTGAAAATCATTCGCAGTGTTGAATACATATATGATACTTGAGTAATATTATACGTAAACGGTTGAAAGTGGTAAATACTAGAGTTCAACCAATCATACTTTGTTGTTTTGATTGGGACGAGCAAAATTGTAATAAGAAAATTTGTTGAAGACATTTTGTCAGACACAAATCGACACCGGTGGAAAATCTAAAACTCAAACTGCAACTTTGCTATCATGATACATCATTTTCTATATTCATTAGTTTTTGATTTTATCAGAAGATAAAATTTCTGATATAAAGATTTCACTTTCTAACGATGTATTGAGAATTAAATTTAGCCTTGGTATTTGTAGTTAAATATAAGATTTTTCTTAAGGAATCTAAATAATTTGGCTTCCCTACTGCCTGAGCATTGTACAGTGATTACAAAAAATATTCTTTCAATTGTTTTCATCTGCTAAAATTTCATGATCCAACATATTTTGATCAAATAACGCATAAAAAAGTCAGTGCAGTGATTGATGTTTCTCTGATAGCATAATTGTCGGTAATAGTTGTATTAAACATTCAAATTTCATCTTTAATCAAACTGAACTTTTTGACAATTTCTGAAAGTTCACTTCTGTTAAAAATTTAATTTCAATGCATGGCATGACTTTTGTTAATTACAGAAATATTTCTAATAGATTCTTTTTATCATTATTGAATTAAATAGGTTATCACCGGACTTTCGGTAGCATATTGTTTGATGTTGGCAAAAGTTCAAGAATGAGAATTTTTCGACTCTTGAAATGAGAATCTTTAGAGTTTGCACTCGAATCTGGGAGTTTGCTTACTAGAAATAAACTATCAATTGGTGAGAGTGCGATTTTGAAAAACATGTTTAACTAGGTCTATTACGATGTAATCTAGAATTTTACTCATTACCGAAAACCAACTGCCAAAGTCAACACTACGAACTGCCTGTCTCCCTGGTTTTCTTAACTAATGTCTATGGAAGAAAAGTTGAATTTTATAAACACTTGTGATTTCAAACTTTTCCGATCGAACCATTATGTATGGATCGAAAATTTCTACCGAGATTGAGATATTGATTGGGTGTCTGACGTAAATACTTAGTTTCTCTGTTCTTCTTATTCAAATTTGATTTTTACAGCTTATAATAATTGAAACAAAAGTAGCAAGACGTCTTTTAGTTCTATTCAAGACTAAAGCCTTTCCATCGTCTCAGATAGGTTATGAATAATTTGTGTCTACGACAAAATTTATTGTTTGAACTTTGCTCTTTCCAACCAAAAAAAAAGTTTGATTAGTTGAGATGTCATCAGGATGCTTAAACAGATTTTGACATCGTGGTCACGACTACTGCGCTGATATGTCAGATTTAGAGAAGATCTCACACACTCTAAACTCATTATATCTTGACATCGGATAAAGTGTTGCCTATACTCAAAACTTCTATTGAATTCTTGTCGTAGGGAAAAATTGAATTGCTCATTCTAATCATATTTTTAGAGCTAGTAAAGAAACACAGAAACTCGATGAAAATGAGTTTTGTACTTCATAACAAAATCACATGATTATTATGAATTGAGAAATCATGAACATGGTTCATTGTTCATGAGCGATTTAGATATTTTGGTATCATAAGATTTAATTATTTAAAAATTATTAAATCAATTAAAAAAAGTGCTGCCAACAAATGTATTAAAAATCGATTAATGAAATATTCAAGATTTAATCAGTGAACAACTCGTTTTCTTTCTTCTACAATACTAAGCGAAATCCATTGATGTTAAATGAAGATTAATTATTCTGAAAATCTTCTTGTTCTCTTATTTATCAGTGCGAATCTGATGTTAAAATAAGTCTTGAAAAAAAAATGCTAACGTATTTAAAAATTCGATTCATCCGAAAGCATATAATTATTCTTTTCAAACACGTCTGTGATTGACGAATGTCGCACAATAAAAAAATTTCGAAATTTATTTTTGAGCATGGTTTCATAAGTTCCTGTCCAACAGGATATAGAAACGTTCGATGTCACCGACAATAGTGTTTTTAATATAAGACTATTTCTATGATGTTATTCGAAACTGTTTTCTCAAAGCAAAATAACATTTTTTTTCCAATACGGAAGTTCCATTGTTATAACAGAACATAAGTGTTCCATCATTAGAAATATTTGGCATTGAATTTTTTTTATAGATCTATTTTTGTAACAAAAGAGGTATTAGAATACAAATAAAATTCAATGTTCAATATTGATTAATGTCAAATTTTACTATTAAGACTTTTCAATACGTGGATTAATATTCAATATAGTGTTCATACTCATTATGAAATAAGAATCAGATTTATCTACTAAAAAGAAAAAAACGAAGAAGAAAACTTTAAAGTATTGTATTGAGATATGCGTGAAATCTTGATTTGACGATAAGATTAACGAAGATAACTCAATTTCTTTCTTTTTTTCTCGTGAATGGAAGCGATGGCTTGATAACTTAAGAGTCTCCCTAAGCTAATAATGCCCATGCACGTATTGAAGATCGATATTCGTAATTCGATGATATTGTGCATGCATTCATTTCAAATTAAATTTTTGTTTCGAGTTAATTGTATTGTACAACATTATGAGCCAATGTTTCTATCATTGATTTATTATTAGTGCCAATCGACCGAAATAGATATTCTGTTCTACTTTCAAACCTTCGATATTTTCGAATGAGTCGGGTACATTGATATGAACGAAGAAAAGAAAGATTGTAATTTGATTTTAAAAAATGGCAACCATGTATGAGTCAATGCCTCTTAATGTATATCGAAGTTCTTCCGATTGTCGCTTACCATTGTTTTGAATATTTAATTAATTCATTTTTAGAATGTCATCATCGCGTTGAAGGAATAGAAAGATCATACAATCGCTCTGGTTGTCTATCCATGTACGAACATGTTATCAATAAACGAATATAGAAATGGCATACATGACATTAGATGTTAATCGTAGTAAACGAGTTATTGTATGAATGAAAATTAATTTTGTTACTTACGTCAATTTCTTTATTAAAAACGAAGTAACAAGGTGAAAATCTTACTACGGAGTTAATTTTGATATTTATTACATTAATCGTACTTCTTTAGACAATCAAAACTTATATCATATTTTTATAATTTACAACATATTTTGATATGATTGAGAAGATGTTCAAAAGAGAATAGCGGAAATGGATTTTCTCTATATGACATTTTAATGTTACATCTTCCTATTCTAAGGACGTAGCGTAGCCCTTGTCACTTGCATTCAACCATTACTACTGACTATATAGACATTCAATCGATATTTATTGAGTGAAGATTGCTATTCAAAGTCAAATTATACACAGTAGAATGAGTGGGATAGAGAGAAAGCGAGTCTCTTTCCTGTATCTTTTTTTATAGATATGATAGATACTGAAAATCTAACGGAATAGAGAGAACAATCGATTGTAGACAGACTGCCTGCGGTTACAGGATCATTAACTATTAGAATAAAACGAGCATTCAAAGAAAAAGAGAAGACAGAAGAAGAGAGAGAGAGAGAGAGAGAGAAGAAAAGAAACGTATAAAAATCTTCTCATTTTTTCTCTCCTCTTCTCATCTTTACAATCCAACGCATATAGACAAACGCTATTTGCCATAATACTGTACTTTAAATTTCGAAAAGAGCACTATGTCTCAACAGTGGTTATTGTTATCAATAATGTTAACAGCTATCTTGTTACAAATATCATATGTTCGATCTACTCCAGTCGATCCTGATATGAATAATCATAAGATTGATAAAAATGATAACAATCAAGATATACGAAATGTTTTACTTCATCTGTTCCAAAATACACTTGACGAGCCAAATCCATACAGCCAAATTATCTTGTTGAATCAAGTACGCGAATACCTTAATCGTATGTGTATTATCGGTTATTTTGGTCCATCACGTGCTCATTCATGTCAACGTATAATTGACATTGTTTCACAGGTCGATAAAAATGATGATAATAATGTTAAATTTATTGATGATCATGCAAACGATAAAAGTCATGGCATAGAAAAACGTTTCTTCTGTAATGGTTTCATTGGTTGTAAAAGTTCTGGTCGATAATCGTTACTCGAAGAAGAATAAAAACGAAAAAATTCTAACATAGCGTTATAGAAAACACACGACACATACGTTTGTAAATTCGAAAAATTTTTATTTCGAATCAATTCGAAAATAAATAGAAATTGAAATTTGTTTTTTTATTTCGAGTTTTGTCTGTTCAATAGAACTATTTTCGTTCATCATAGTTATTCAACGAATGAAAACAACAACCCATAATGGGATGTTTATCACTATTTCTTGTCGCAACATACAATCCATTTTAATAATGAGCAACAAGAAAATAATCATGTACAATAAAAGACTAAATTGAGCTTAAAATGATCATTGATAAAGTAGAAATTATAAGAAAATGTTACATCGTAGTACATCGAATGAATAAAATCTTTCTAGCGGAAAAAAATATCCTAAGAAGAAATATGAAATAATTCTTTTTATTGTATGAATGATAATAGATATAGATTTATATATTTTGTCAACAACAACCGACAATATCGAGGAAATAATTAAATCAATTGAAAATTCATCTAAGCTGATATATTGAGATATTTTTGCTTTGTATATAAGAAACACTTCTTTTCAAATACTATTACTATACAATCTACAAGTATAGATTTGACTAATCTAGTGACTGACTAAAGAGTATTTTCAATCATGAAAATTTGTTATTACAATGCCTTTGAATTCAAAACATGAAATTGAACGTTTTCTCTTGTTACTATTTTTAGCGGATTATCGTATTCTACGTTCGCATTTTGAGCAAGATTTAATTGCATGTCGAATTACTCATGTTACGAAGTGAGATCGTGTTAGTTTTTCTATTTCTATTTCTAATACTAAACTCTTTTCTTAAATCATGTTCTACAAAAGACATCGGTACATAATTCGAAAGAATAAATCGAAACATTAATAAGCAAGATTTTTTCGGTGAAAATATTCATTGAGTGTTCAGTTTTATTTTATGAATTATGATTTATTTTAGAACACTAAATCAAACTCAAATTTTTATAGGATCCATATTTTATGATTGTTTAAACGACAAGTAATATATAAGTAACAGAATTATGTTCGTCAAATATTTTCAATAAACTTGAACTACAAGTTATATAAGTAGATTTTGTTGTTCTAGTTTCATAATTGTATTCTATCGAACACATTCGTACGGAAATATTTTCATTGCAATTATTTTGATAAAGAAAATAATTATTGATGGACATTATATATTTATATCTGTTTCCGAAAAAATTGACAGCTTTATATGTTATTCATTGAAATAGGAATGAATTCTTAACTATTTATCATCATGAATTATTTAAAAATATATTCTTTCACAAACAATTGCGTCAGTCACAATCCATTATTGAATTCTTTTGATCAACAACATCATCAATGTCGATGATATTGTTTAGTTCTTCTATTCCTATGATTTTTATTAGGCGACGTATAGTTTTTAAATAACAGTATAGCTAGAATGGTAAATTAAAAATTTATTCAGAGTACTAAATCACAGTCATTTTTTAATTATATATATATATATATAGTTCTCTTTTGTTTAGCTCTCTTTTTGATGATTGATTTATTTTTAAAAAATTGTCCTAAACAGAAAAAAAAACAATTAGTTTTTCGTTTTACTCGCAACTACTCTCTGTATTCTGACGATGACGTCAATGTCATAGTACTCTCAATTTTATGGAGAAAAAAAATGTATCATTGTAATCTCAAGTCATTTTTCGTAGTCCTTTATAATCCATCGTATAGTGTATGATCGCTCCTAATCAATGCTGATAGATACTGATTCTTTTAAGAATAGATAAATTTATAGAATTAGCTATAGAAACTTTTAAAGAGGAATGTGAATACAACTGAACTGTTTTACACGATATATTCACGTAATACAGTGTTTTATTTAGGTAATTCATTTACTCTTGCCCGTTAAGCACCGTCTAAAACGAGTGTTAGTTGTAGAAATTTTCTCACTCCCCCTCCTCCGTGAAAGACAAATGTACGGATTAGTTGATTTCTACTTAATATTTCGTGTATAAATCATCAAGGCTCGGTGATAGACCTTAAACGATTATATGTTCCGCGGATTCGATAAGAATATATCAAGTGTGTCTTCTCTACAGTTCTACCAATTATGTAAAAAACAATAATGAGTGAATAGGGCTCATGGTTCATTGAAGAAAGCAGTTTTTGTGACACTAGTAAGAACATGCACATCATATTTCACATATTAATTCCGCAGGGATTGTGCTAACAACTTTTCTTGTACGAACATGCCTGGGAAAAAAATTGGTGAACAAAAGAAATAATAGAAAGAGAGATGTGCATTGTGATTGAAAACTGACGAGTCTCACATTGTAGTGAAATATTTTCATTTCAACTATGATAATCATCTTTCAGACTCAATAAATATTTGATTGTGACACATCCAAACAATGGAATTCGACGTAAATTCGTGGTTGGTTTTGATTAGAAAAATAAATCTATTTTGAGAAGGATACTATCGATACCAAAAATCTATGATACTGATACATGTGAATGTATTGATACTTTAAAAAAAATCAATTATGAACTCCTTTTACTAATTCAAGAAAATTAGAAATTCAGATCATCAATTTTCATAAAACAATTATCAATTAGAAGATTACATACATTACGTCGAATATTTCATTTGGTTCGTTTCTATAGTGTGTAAGCAATGTTGAACAGTTCTCTTCTAACATCATGACTATGCGATTCTCTAAGATTTCGATGTTTGTCTTGAGCAAGTCAGTAGGCTATTGTGAGCAGTTTGCCTATACATCATCTAGATATATCTTGAATAGTTGTTCGAAATAAGTGTGCCGTACATTTGATGAGTGTACTATACGTTCGTCACGTTTCTACACAAAAGTACGGGTCAAGCTTCTGTATTGATCGAGAACAAAACTAAAAAAAATCTATTAGCACTATTAGTAGTATAAAGTACTTTCAATAGCTATCTAATTCCTATTGGAATTATTAATAAAGAAATCAAAAAAATTGTTACCCATTAAATTTGTTTCATTGATAGATTATCATTCTTTTATGTTTAAAACTATTCTATCTTTGTTTGTTTGTACATCTGCAATATAAGTTATATCTATGTTGATCCATAGGCGCGGAACATTCGAAAAAGCAATATTAGATTTTGAGCACATAGTTTTGTTTTATGAATAGAAACGTGTAATTATCATTCATAAATATGAGTATATTATAAATACGGACGATTAGTAAAGCTTCTATCATTGATTCTTATAGATGAATAGTACAATATTGTTAAGTTGTAAATAAAAAACCTTCTCAAAGAAAAATGCTTCTAATCTAGTGCGTTTTTTATGGGCTAAAAGCGTGAATGACTAAAATTCTAGTTGTTACGTTTTTAAATGAACGATGGACAGTCAGCGACACTTCAAATTAAAACTTCCATTCAATATTTTCTTCAAGTACATCTGCCATTCAAAATAGATTATATAAAAAAATATATTAGTAGTGCACTTTTACTATTCACATAAATAGATTGTAATTAGTCATGTATTAAACTCGTAAAACCAATCGGGACTGTTAGGCGCCTTGCTTTTGGCACCAGAATGAAAGATTTAGCCATTTAATTAGATGGAACGACTGCAATTAAAGTTACGAAGTAAAATGACATATTTTGTTACTACGAAACGAGACGCATAATTTTATTGATGTTAACAAAAAAGAATGAATATTCTACTTCGAATTTTTTTAACCTTTCTTTCGATCTTCTCCTTCTTGAGTTATACTGTATATTATAATAGATAGAAATCAAAAAGTGTCAACTGTCCAGTTAATCTATATGTTATAGCGAATTTTCGAACTTTGTAACAGATCAGTACGTATATTATTAATGAATCTTAGTCGTTCACGATTGAATTGTAACTATCTGATGATAACAATATTTTGTACACTATTTATTTGAATAAAATTTGAGTGTGAGTAAATAAATGGAAATAAGAAAGAAATGTAAATTGGATGATGCGTTATTTTCTTGTTCTCGATAAATCATGTCTCCTTTGGGTTAAGAAGTGGTGTCTAATCATTGTTGCTAGACTATCATAAGAAGGATGAAGTCAGTGTGATACCAAACCTAGAGTATATGATTCATTGGAATTAGGGGTGCAACAAATCCAAGGCCTTGGGATTTGGCGCAAATAGATTTGGATTCGTTCTCGACTGAGATTTGGATTTGGGTTTGGGTTTGGTCTTATATTATACAAATTTGATGAGAATTTTTAATATAAAGTCTCAGAAGGTAGATAACAGTATCGATTCTTTGAGGTTGATATAAAATTGTTTAGATTTGGTATAGATTTGGGTTTGGATTTGGATTTGTATCTAAGATTTGGATTTGGGATTTGGTCTGTATCATTATGGTTAGGATTTGGGTAGGATTCGGGTTTGGGATTTGGATTTCGAATTGAGATTTGGTTTCAATGTAGCACGACTACAAAATTTGACTGATGTTAGATCAGAAACAAATCCCAAGTCCAAATCCAAATCTAAGACCCAAACCCAAATCCAAGTCCAAGTCCAAACCCCAAATTCCAAACGTATCACCAATCCCGAATCCCAAATCTAAGCTGAAAAAAGTAATATAAACAATACTGTGATCCAAATATAGACGAAATCCACAGCTAGGAACTCAATTCTAACTATACCCCAAATCCAGAAACCAAATCCAAGCCCAAATCTCAGAGATATGGTAACAAATCCCAAATTCATTAAAGATTTGTTGAACCCCTAGCTATCTCTAATCGAAAACCTCTTTCGACAGAAATTCATCACTTCTATTGAACATCATTCCCCATGAACTTTACTTCGGTTCCATGCTCTTACGATGAAATTTAGCATCCTGAAAATCCTCGTTAAGCCAATACCAGAGTACTTACATTCAAACCCTCTCTACAGCAATTTGCCATTTTCAACAGGCCTAACCACAACGGCGAAACGGCGTACTTCAAGTCGAAAGGTACATAAAATTACAAAAGTAGTTCAAAGTAATTTAAAGTAGCTTAAAATAGCTTAAAGTACTTTAAAGTAGCCCAGGTTACTTCAAGTACAAAAGTCCATCGTTCCCCCCTTTCCTAAACGTTCCCTTCTACATTTCGGTGTCCTACATCGATGCTACCAAAAAATTACATTGGCTCGGTCCTCCGTGGCCAAAATGCCACGAGACATTACTGTCTATTATATGATGTTTCATAGAATTCGTGAATTAAGGTTCAGTAATCAAAACTCCCAGCAAAGCAAATTTTTCTTTATATTTTGTGATCATCTTTTAGGCCTCGAAAAACTCTATTTTCGCTGAAAGTATTGTCTTCGTGCACGGCACTTTGTCGCGAAGCTCTGAATGGCCTTGAGGAATGGGTAATGTTAGTGCCACGGGTGCAGAACTTATGAAAATGTCTGAAAAGATGGCCTGAAACTGTTCAGAATCCTTTATTCTTGTAGAGAGCAATAGGAAATCCAATTTTAGAACGTGTTTTGAAGGGATTTCTATTTAGGGCCATTTTGCGTACAAACCGTGCCCCGTTCTTTAGGATAACTTATCACCGTGAAAACGGTCCACTAATGGACCCAATGTAACACATTCGATTCGATCTATATATGGTCTCTTAACGATATGGATTGAATTCTGTTCCTTTTTGTGTGACAGATAATACGGTTAAATACGTACCGTATTGATACTGGAAACTTCCATAAATAGTCCAGTTTCACAGCATTTACGAGCTATTTTTGGACCCTAAACGACACAGTTCTGATCGATATTAGATGATGAAAAATCACGAAATATGTGCACCAGCGATGCACTAATGGCGTTGCACCTATCACCGGTCTTACAGGTCTATCCATCAGCGATGTGACCTGTGCAACTGGCCACATGGGAGCAACATTAACTGTGTGCTAGAATCTCATCAGTTGATCTTCGAAGAATGAACAATGCTGGAGTACTCTGAAAAACGCAGCACGGTAGGCTGCTATCACGATACGTATGCTCTGTCACTTTCTAAGGAGTAAATGAAAACTAACCGTTCCAATTACTATCAAAAGAGGTTTCTATGACAAATATAGCAATTGTGTAAAGGTTTAAGGAAGCCAATCAATGTCACTGAATCCGAATGTAAGGTCCATTCGCCTCGAAAACCTATTGAAGGACCAACAAACAAACCAATAGAAATTGGATTTTCAGGAAAATGTTTTTCCAAAGGTAATCTGAGTTGGGTAGTGTGAACCTATGTTTCATTGTCTTAAATCGGGTTTCCAACCGTCTGCTGACCTGCCCAAACAATTTTCAGAGAAATGGATCACAGATTCGTACTCCGCATCTCGAATTACCTCTGGAAAAACAATTTACAAAAAACTCGATTTCTATTGGTCCGTGGCCAACTAATAGGTTTTCGAGACAAATCTACCTTTTCTTCAGATACACCGACTTCGATTGACTTCGTTAAACTTTTGTACGGTTTCGTTATTTGCCGTAGAAACCTCATCGTGGTAATTGGAATAGTTGATTTTCAGTTACTCCGTTACCAAGTAATGATGTGGCCGTTTTGTGATGGCACCCTAACATACGACGCTTGTCAGAGTACTCCAACATTGTTCATTATTGGACCTCCGACTGGTGCTTTAGGGGCACACAATTAATACTACGTCGATTTGAGTATGTTCGGTAAACTATTAAGGTTGGTGGACCGGTGACATAAGTGACTGATGGTCGGTGAATCTGTGAGATATGTGCAACCAGTTCATCCATAGTCGGCATACTCCATGTTTTTCATCCTATTATAACAGTGTTATGGGTTCTTGAGCTTCAGGGAACGATTTATTGAGTGTGTTTGGGTTATAGACAATGCAGTTTCAGTCAATTCATAATGATTAAAATATCATATTCCCTTCTTGATTGACATAAACAAAATTTGGAAATAGAAACGAATTCTTTACTTGAAAGACCATAACTGTGGATATGATGTCAGTTCTTAATGTTTGACTCTTAGTGATTTAACTGTAAAATATCTTGAAGCAATATGAAATACATTATTCAATGCAGAATTAAACGGATTATAAAATAATGCTATTTCTGTTTCGGCATTCATCTTTTGATACAGACATTTCATAAGAATACTGGCGAAAAATTTATACTATGTCAAAAATTACAGTATTTTGACTTTATGACTTCAATATTGAGGCTGGTGTGAAATTTCATGAATAACTTTTAGTACAGTGCTTTAAACTCTACCGGTTGGTATATGATTCAAATTGAGTAGTGAAAAAAATTGAAGGGAAACGTCTACAACTATGAAAATGAAGTTACATTTAATTTCATTCAGAGGGCAATATTCCAATTTAGCTATTTCTTCGGAGTACGTTTTGATATAATATCCCACATATTATTCGATTCAGAATTGCATGTGCTATACAATGGTGTAGAGGTATTTTGGGCAATCGATTTCTTACCTAGATATTTGGTCAAAATACTCAAAAAAAGGATGCAATCGTACATGGAGAAAAACACGATGTTTTTCACTTTTGCCTAGAATGTAGAGACTGAGAAGAAACTACGAATATTCCAAAAATTACAGCAAGATATGCTCTGTCGGTCAGTATATGACTCAATGCGAGCATTGAAAAAATTTAAAGGATAAAATTCACAAAAACTAAAACTTGAATTTTTTGTAGTTTCGATTTCGATAGTGTTTTCTAGGGTGTCTCACGTCGGTTGGTCCTAGTGGGCTACATGTAGATCTGTAGGCCGTAATATTTTTGTTTCAAATATGCTACGATAAGGCCTAAATTTCTAATTTCTATGCTGTCACATTCGAAATTGCTTCACCCCCATGATTTGCGATCTGTGAAAGATTTTGATTTTCTCGTGAAGGGTCTCTTAAAGTTCATGAATGCAAGGATAGAATGCGTTTTTCAGTTGAATAATCTTGAAATTCTTTTTAGCTTTTTATAAATATTTATAAATTAGAAATATTGATTGAGATGTAGTGATAGAACTGAGCATACCTCAAGATGAACTGATTTATGCCCTTTTCGAAACGAATCTTATAATTATTTAATAGTTGTTTATATATTGTAAACACACACAGAAGCCCAC
>OENT01003354.1:0-13056 GCA_900239685.1 Rotaria macrura | reverse complement strand
ATATTGATTCACACTTAATTAAACAAACAGAAGTGATTTGTACATTAGTAACACGAACTTTCAAAAAGCCAATATCTTTCAATGCCCAATGTGGATTCATACAACTTCAAAAAGAAAAAATCATATGTCTGTCTCATTATCAGAGATTCAGTATAGAATTAAAAGAAATTTTTTGCCGTAACTTTTACACGAATGTAGTTTTCATATGTTAGTAGCTGAAAGTTTTCTTGTCGTGCTTTAAAAAGACTGATTAATACAATTGTAGCTAGTATCAGTTTTATACTTGAGCAACTGATATTGCAGATATGATAGCATCGAAATCATCGGTAACCAATTTGATCTAGGAAGATGAAACTGTTATCAATTGAGAAAGAGTATTGTAGAGCCTACTTTACTTTCGTAAATTCATCCGCCCACTGGCGGTATGCTGTTGCATCGCTTGAATAAACATAGATCGCGGAAAGTTGAGGGAATCCATGAGTTTTAGAAACAAACTCTTTGTCTAATTCTCCACTGATGATTAATACAACAGGAGGTGGTGGGACTGTACGTTTGATGTGTCTCTCACATTCATTTTTATCAGTAAATAGAAATGTTTGAGAAAATTTAGTTTCCAGTTTCTCTTGTAGTATTGTATTATTATTATCCCTGAAGAAAGCAGGATCAAACCAACCAACATTGTACTTGATGGGCGTCGACTGTTTACATCCCATGATTGTGTTTTGAC
This sequence comes from Rotaria macrura, assembly GCA_900239685.1. Classification (NCBI taxonomy): domain Eukaryota; kingdom Metazoa; phylum Rotifera; class Eurotatoria; order Philodinida; family Philodinidae; genus Rotaria; species Rotaria macrura. Next base: position 12,329 of record OENT01003354.1, on the reverse strand, counting down.
CAAATGCGAAGTAATGTTAGAAAAAGAGTGCCTTTCTCCTGTAAAAGTCGTCACACAGGAATGAAAAACCTGTGAGACAGTGTCGAAAAATTTCCAACAAAAGAATAATGTGCTCGAAAGCAATAGAATGAAAAAATGTCTTCGTTCTTCTCGACGATTGAAAGTAGTATAAAAACGATGTTGATCAAACAGTTTTCGCGGAAGAATTGCCTGAAATTGAAAAAGAAAATGACTAATCGACTACCCTTGGATGAATCCTGTTTGAATTCCAAGTGAAATAGGTTTACCACCTGTTTTTTTTGCCCCAATAAGTCTGCTAGTGAATGATGAATTCCATTCGAAAGCAAGCGTAAGATATTTTCCTCCGCTTAAACTTGATCCACAAGGTCAAGAAACAATGATAGACGATAAAATATCAATAGTTTCAGTGGATGCACGATTTATCGAGATTCGACTTAGTTTGAAAACGAATCAAATCTTATATCGTGGATTTCTTGAGATGACAGGAACACCCTTATACTCACTTATCGTTTTCCTTCCAGTACGACTTTTCGAACGAAATGTTGTGCCAATCGACTTGAACAGAGTGTGTACACAACGCAGGATTGAAATACATCAAGCGAAATAAATGTGTTCAAGATTGTTTTTTGGTTTCATCAAGAAAGTTGAATGTCTTTTTGACAAAATCATTCAAGTATTAGCACAATAAGTTAACAACCTTCCAGATAATATTGAAACGGATTACTGAAAGTTTGAAGAAACTACACGTATAAAAACCGTATTTATGCTTGTATTTTGCAGATTATCGTCTCGTACTTTATAATGATTAGAAATAAAGGCGCATGAAACATAATGTAATATAAAAGATTGATCAAGCAATCAATATTAGTTACTTCTAAACTATAATCTATAATAACATATAGTTACAAAATCTTCGAATATCTAGAGGACTTAACGAAATTTTCAGTTCTCAATGATGAAAACGTTCTAATTTCTCATATAAATCGATGACAAGATCAAGCTTAGACATGCAATATCTTTTAAAGAAGAAAATTAACATCAAATAATCATGCTAAACTTGCTGATTAAAATTGATAAATTCATGTGATGTGAAACTACGGAAGCCAAGTTACAAAAACTCTTACTTTCATCACACTCATAAAAAAGAAATATTCTTGATCAACAATGTAGATAAAAAAAAGGAGGATGTGATTTATCACTAATTACGTGTTAATGTTAATTATGTACTTTGAATCATATGAGGAAAATTGGTTGTTAAATCATTCTTGTGCAAGAGTGTTGAATAGAAGTTTCTCACGATAAATTTTTTTATACCTTTATAGCTTAAAAGACATGTGGTTATTTTTCATGAGAAAGAACTCATTCAAATAAAATAAAAACGAACCGAGGTTCGTGAGTATAAATATTGATTCACATTGGTTCGATTCGAACCTACGAAGAATAATGTTGGCTCTGTTTCAAGAGATTTCAGTAGAGTCTTGCTTTTAAGTATGGAAATTTTAAAATAATCGTGTTCTTCATACTAAGGTGTCATATTATTATCTGTGACTTGAACATTCTTCTTGATCCTTCTTTGTCAACAACGATAGACTGCTCAACTAGTCATTTATCATCTAACCGACAGTGAAGTATTCAAGTAACTGAGTCACACTTCCTCGGAAAAAAACGAGAACGATGATAACTTTTGAGATGCAACAAAAATCCATGGCTGCTTCTAAAGCTTTAAATGAAAGTTGCATTCAATCGAGTGATTCTTGAGATGAAAGTCTGATTCATATTTTTTAGAGATTTCAATCAGCTGAATTCAATATCATAACAAATTCCACATCACTGCTCGATTACAACATTGACTTGTTGTACATGGAATGCAAAATGATACTACTATGTTATAGATTAGTTAAATTTTATTTCAACATTGTAATCAAATAAAACTATAGCTTGTATAAAATTACGAGAATTCTGTCTACAATAGAGTAAGATGATTCAGTATTGAATTCTGAAATTAAAAAGAGAAGTAGAATGTTTTAGTTTTAGTGTTCTTCACTACTATAATTAGCGTCCTCAAAAATTCTTGTAATGATTTGTTGAAAAAGATGCGAGGCAATATTTTCATATTCTTCCTGTTGATGTTGGATTTCCATATCAGCACTTTGCGCAGATGTGAGACCATTGAAATATTGTGTACAGTTCGACGTGAGATATGCTACGTTGGTGTTATTTTGAATAAACGCTACTTCCTATGCTTTTTGTAGAAGAAACTGTGCAAATGAACCATTTGAACTCAAAAGTGTAATGAGTTCACGAGTTTGATTAACAAATGACTGTGCAAAACTGCTGTTGGTACACAATCTCTCACTCCATCGATTTGTGTCCCTATCCGGTGAAAACTGATCTTCACTATCTTCCTGATGTTCTTCACCAGAATTTCTATGAGGGGCAACGATGCCTAGACATATCGAAAGCCAAAACGATGTGCATGATTGTATCAAAATGAATTAACATACAAACGTAGTAAGGATGTGGAATTTATTCATTTCTATAAACGAGGCTTGTTTACAACTTAGCCTGCAGTTATTCCTAGTTATTTATATGCTTTATATATATATATATATAGAGAGAGAGAGAGGGACGAGAGAAGAAAAAAGGAATACATGTTTTTTTTCCGTTCATTTATAGAATTCGAAACGACCAGAACCAATGAATGAAGTATGCGTACCACGATAACCGTATTTATAGCGTATTGAAATTATCGTACCGTTATCGTATCTCACAAACAGAAACAAAAAGGTAGTAAATAAATCATGCAAATACAGTCTGTTCTATAGGTCTTAGTTATCAATTAACATTCGTACTGTTTGCTCTATGCCGACTGATATTATTATCATTCTCTCAAATCATCTATGTGTTACTTCGATCAAGCAGTGCAATTTTTTGCCGAGGATTTTTCGTCATAGTATGGTAAACGGAAATCATTACTGTGATATATCGATTGTTGCCATTTCTATTTCTCTTGACACTATCAATCAAATAATTTATGTTCAGCGATCAGTCAAATATAAATCAATTAACATGAAAAACCAATATGATATTCATCAATGAAGGATAACATAAACTTGACCTGCCAGAGCTGAGTGCATTTAAATGATTTCTCTCATTTTATTTCGACGACGTGATGATTGTCTTTGCTCGCAAGTCATTTAGAATAACTGCATGTTGAACTCGACATATCGAAATTCTGCGTCTGTTTAAGATATAACTAGGAGATGTTATAATTAAGTTGGTTGTCGATAACGATTCATTCATTATTGACGTATTAGACTCTGCTAATGATAGTACTGACGCTAGCAGTTTTGCGTTTCAGATTAATTTGCGATTTCGTAAGATCTCAACCGTGTTTTAATAATAAACTAATGCGATTTTTCTTCAAGAAAAACTACGCAAAGATTCTATTGATAGTGAAACTCAGAACTTCTTATGTTTTTGTAATGACTATTTGACTGGTGAACAGTTTTTTTTTCAAATCACTCTAGCAGTGTTTCTGCATTCTGTAGATTTATGGAAATCGAAGACAAGTAACAGTACTTCCAATAATTACAATATTTTGTTAAATGAAAAATTATTTCTTCTTTTTGTTAAAGTGAATAGGCTGATCAGCACTCGATATCTGTAAACTCAAATAAAACGGTCTAATCCACATGATTTCCAGGATTTCCCATATAGGATTTCTGCTAATACTCTCGTGTTAGCGTCCACGGCTATCTAAATCGACAAGCCATGTTGAGATACTGTCGTACTTTTCAGATGCGACTCATGATCTATTTCCTGAAATATTTTTCACGATAGCCGAATACTGTTCGTGCCCTGGTGTTTGCGAAAGAGTTACGGAGTGCGTATGTGATCCATAATGTGTCTGTTTTAATTTCATAATGAAAGAAGATCTCGCTTGCTTAATCTATGAACTTTACTACAATTAGATGTTGTCTGCTCAAGATTCGTTTGTTTCTCGTGATATAAACATATTGCAAGATCAGTAAAGCAGGCATGGCAATCGATTACAACTAGATCAGGAACTGTTGATCGAACGCGTAGCTATTCAGATTCTATTTAACCAACAAACAGAGTATTATGTGTTGTTTAAATAAATAATTTGTAATTTGATTGGATTGAAGCATGTAACCTATCCAATAGGGACTACTTCTTTGGAATGAAGATTTTGCTTCGTTTTTATATGGACAAAATCGAAGCATATACATTGACATTTAGTAATTTATAGGAAAGAATCATTTTTATTAAAAATTATCCTATGCTCAGTAACAGATGTATTCGCCCATGTTGTTGTTTATCCAGATAACAAAATCGAGAGCCACATTCAAAAACAATATTTGTTTTAAATAGTTTGTTTTGTATTTAGATATAACCCAGAGATCACCGAAATCGAATTATTAATTCAATTCAAATATTTTCATATAAAATAATACTATTCATCAAAATTTTTCTTTGTTTTTACATAGAAAAAAGTCACCACGTATTTTTTAGTATTCGAGAAAAATATAGAAAAATTAAAATTTTTTCTTTCAACAGAAGATCATTATTTTCATTTAGATATATGCCAGTAATACTATATTAAAAAGAAACTATACATTTAAGTGCAAAGAGATATTCTATTCAAATATCATCGATTAAAAGTATTAAAAATTACGAATTTCTTTAGTTCGATTTTTATTTCATTTAAGTACATTTTAGAAAAATATAAGAATGTAAGCATTTATTTAATTGCAAAATATATAAAAATTTTCACTTTGAAACACATGAGAAAACAATGAATTTTTAAGTATTTGTTACTCACCAAAAAATAATCCGTCATTGTAAATTGTACTTCAGTAAAATGATTTGAAAATAAGTATTCATTTAATTCTAAAACCTTTTCTATTTAGATAAAATCAAACAACCTATGGAAACGTACGTTCGTATTTCTCATTTTTAAAATAAATAAGATGTGTTACCAAAAAAAATAGAGTACGATCTAAACTGTTGAATTATTTTTCTAGGAACAAGCAACTATTCAAGTCGTATTGTATACGAAACAAAGAAAATTTGTCCCTCTTTAGTGAAAAACATAATATGAGAATGACATAACAGATTAAGAATTAGACAAAGATCCATTTTTGTTTGAAAAATTCGTATAAAAGTCGAATTGCGTCACTTATGACGTGATGAGAGAAGTTCAAAAACCTTCCTGCATGCAATTGGACAACAGCAATTTGAAATTTACATTGTATACAACAGTGCATAATTATTTAAGATATCATATGCAAATGTTAACGACCGTTTTAAGTAATTTTTGTTTAGACTGACTTTGTGTAACAAAGAAGAATTGAACATTGAAAAAATTTCCGTAAAATCAAAAACATCGACAAAGACTATAATGCTTTGGACCAAACTGTATCTTGCTACATCATCTCTATAAAAATGGATCTACATATAGATATACAATGTCCATTTATAATATTTCGTAGTACTTATACATATAATGAAAACTGCATAATACTTAAGGATAAGAAAGTCCGATGAAATTTTGCCATGGATTAGAAATCAATTATCAAGTGATAGATAATTAGAGAACGTAATTTTCCTAGACAGAAATGATAAATGAAATCGAATTTTTCAGTATTTCTAAAATGTTATCCTGTTGTTAAAATTTCTTTCATACTAATTGGTTAGAATTGTGATGAGAAAAGTATTAGATTTTGGCTAAGTATAGTTAGCTATAAGTGAGGGATGTACTCTATGTGTTTAGATCATTTTTTTTGGAATTAAAATTATTTCAACAAAAACGAAAACATTTAATGTTCATTATTTTTTTTTCTTTTGTACTCAAAATAAATATGAATCCTATCATGAAAAATTTTACGGTGAACGTTCTTTTTCAAAACATTTCTTTTTAATATATTACTTTAATGTGAAGAAGCACTAAATCAACAGAACCGAGAGTCTTCTTTTGTTCCACGTATTTCATTCACATCTAATATTGGTCGTAGATGAATAAACAGGTGTAAAGCTAATTGTGTAATTGCACAATGAAATATAAAGAAATATCTCTGTAGTCTACCATCAAAAATCGAATCCAGTAAATGAGAATATGTTAGCATACTGAAGCATTTCATCGCATGCTATATTCTCTACAAGGATGAGTTGTACATCTGCTTCTAGAAGTAAATATGAATTGTGAAGAAAAATTTGGTAGTTAATAACATATGGTAAGCTGAATTCTTGATTTATATTGATCGAATTTCTTTTCGGCTTATAAAATATATCGTGTTTATAGAAAATGAGAATTATTGAAAAATACTTAATGCTCGTTTTTTGTGAAGAAAAAACTGTTTTTATTATGAAAATTTATACACACAGACGGAGTCGTTTATTTTTGCAGTGTATGACGAAGCTATAGTGTCGTATAGTATCAATATATCCATTTCAACAAGGTTCTTTTGATAGTGTTGGGTGTGGGTGTGGGTGTGGGCCTCGGTCTTCCCTTAACCCACAACCTATCCACAGTCACATCCATCAACACCTTCTCGATAGAAGTTTAAAAATGACTTCTTTTCTTGCTCCTCGCAGGAATTTTTAATAATAAACACCATAGAAATTAAGTTTTAAAAATTTTATTCCCTTTTCTGATAGAAAGAGTTATACGCTTCCTAAATGTCTTAAAAGTGTGTTCCTACTCTCTAAAAGAATAGGAGTTTTGCATAACCTTTTTTTGTTCTGTCTTTTATCCGATCACAGAACCCCTAAGAACGGTTCTGCAAGAAAGAAAAGAGTTCAAGTATCCTCTGGAACACCTTTCTTTCTTGCACAGAACCATTTTTGGGGGGTTCTGCGATCGAGTAAAAGACAGAACGTAAAAATGTTATATAAAGCTCCTTCTTTTTTAGAGAGTATTTTTGTTTGGTTGTCAAGCCAATCAGATTTCCGTGTACGCTAAGTCAACAAAAATACAGCCACACCTCTTCGAAAACGTTTTACTTTTGGTAGTCGGGGTTAGGGAATTCGAATGGGATGTATTTCGTTGATGTTGGTGTTAATAATTCATCCAGTCACATCCACACCCTCAAAAAGCAAAAACATGTTCTCCCATAATTTCATCATTACCAAGTCATTTCTAACCTATTTTAAGGAGTTGATCAGCACTCAATGGAAATTTTTACTGAAATAACACTAAACATCGGCTCCAAAATCAATTCTTTCGATTACTTGCGTCATTTGTTTTTGAAAAAGTTGTGTGTCCGTACTGATCTTATTTTCACTCAAATCCATACGCACAAAAGCACGCTCAACTTCCGTGATTTAATTAATCAATTCGAGAATAGTGGAAGCGTACTATTTTTCAAACTTGATTTGAATGGAGTGTTGAAGTACATACACGTAGGGTAGAAATATGAACCCATCCACAATACACATCGACTGTGACTCGTCACGTCAAAGAAACTATCAAAGATGATTTAGAAGTTAAATTGAATTAGAAGATAGATGGAATATTTCGTTATTGAAATTCTACATTTAAGACAAGGCATGATGAAAAAGTAAGCTTCAATATTGATACAAAAATACCAGTTTTACAGGATAAGTAGCGATAGTTAGAAAATGTTTCCCATGTTAATTCTATGCGTCTTAAGTGAACAGCTTTTTATTATAGACATCATAATGTGAAGAGTTTGCGGAATAGAATACAACATCTTGTACTTTCGTCTCGTCTACATTGCAAAAGTACAGAAAAATCACAAAAACTGAATTANTATCGGACAAGTTTATCTGAATGAAGGTTTAAGCGGTATGTATTTAGAGAAACAATGGAATCGTTTTTTTCGTTCGTTAATGACTATAAATATCGTCGGGCATAATTTCCTATGTTTACGTGAAAATCAGAAGGTTCCGTGGTTCTCATCGCTTCCAAAAGTTTGACAAATTCAATTATTTGACCATCGGTTCAGATTAGTTGAATGTTTCACTCACTTATCGCCCGAGGAAATATTTTCCTTGATTCTCTCACTTTGATATGAGTCTACGTGTGACTTATCACAAGTTGTCTTTCTAGTAGATCCATAGACCGTACCGGATATTTTCATTCTTTCGAATCATTTTCGAACAGATTAAAGAATGCAGCTTATCCGCACATGGAAAATGGTGTCATTCTTAGTCAATATTCAATAAAATCAACGAATTCTTGCTCAATTATAAGAGAAACTGTGTTTCGATGCTAATTCAAACTGATTTCCGAAGGACATAATCTTGGTTAGGAATCAAGTTTTAACAGAAAATAAATTGCCAATAGAATATCCACTTCTCTGATTTTTCAGTCGAACTATAAATCTTTTTCACTGTAGTTATACCGAATATTCCTCGCAATGCCATGTGGAAATCAAAAGCGTGGACTGTGGCTGGTAGCTTTGGTATCGGCCCTTCATTGAATATGCTTCAGTTTCCTAAAGGTCTCTGTGTAGATAAAAATCAAGCTGTGTTCATCACTGACAGTTTGAATCATCGTATTATTAAATATAGTCGATGTGCAATGAGTGGTCAATGGATAGCTGGAAAGAGTTTTACTAGATATGGTCCAGACTGACTGTGCAAACCTTCAAATGCGGTTTTCGATAAACGCTCAAAGAATTTGATTATTTGTGATTATCAGAATCAACGGGTGTTGCGATTGTTTCAAAGAAATAACCTATATTCTGTGACATTTATTAATAACAGAAACTGTTTTGGATCAGCTCTAGACGATAAAGGCTTTCTCTACGTTTCTGATACAGAACACCATGAGGTTAGACGATATCAGACAAGCGAACATTATGGGACAAGAGTAGCCGGTGGGAATTGTACAGGGTAGTCGTCTTAAACAACTCAATCATCCGACATATATTTGTGTCGGACCAGATGAAAGTGTATGTATTTCTGACACATCGAATGATCGGATAGTGAAATGGGACANTTCTAGTAGATCCATAGACCGTACCGGATATTTTCATTCTTTCGAATCATTTTCGAACAGATTAAAGAATGCAGCTTTTCCGTACATGGAAAATGGTGTCATTCTAAGTCAATATTCAATAAAATCAACGAATTCTTGCTCAATTATAAGCGAACTGTGTTTCGATGCTAATTCAAACTGATTTCCGAAGGACATAATCGTGGTAAGGAATCAAGTTTTAACAGAAAATAAACTTCCAATAGAATATCCTTTTCTCTGATTTTTCAGTCGAACTATAAATCTTTTTCGCTGTAGTTATACCGAATATTCCTCGCAATGCCATGTGGAAATCAAAAACGTGGACTGTAGCTGGTAGCTTTGGTCCCGGCCCTTCATTGAATATGCTTCATTCTCCTAAAGGTCTCTATGTAGATAAAAATCAAGCTGTGTTCATCACTGACAGTTTGAATCATCGCATTATTAAATATAGTCGATGTGCAATGAGTGGTCAATGAATAGCTGGAAAGAGTCTTACTAGATATGGTCCAGACTGACTGTGTGAACCTTCAAATGCCGTTTTCGATAAACGCTCAAAGAATTTGATTATTTGTGATTATCAGAATCAACGGGTGTTGCGATTGTTTCAAAGATATAACCTATATTCTGTGACATTTATTAATAACAGAAACTGTTTTGGATTAGCTCTAGACGATAAAGGCTTTCTCTACGTTTCTGATACAGAACACCATGAGGTTAGACGATATCAGACAAGCGAAAATTATGGGACAAGACTAGCCGGTGGGAATTGTACAGGGTAGTTGTCTTAAACAACTCAATCATCCGACATATATTTGTGTCGGACCAGATGAAAGTGTATATATTTCTGACACATCGAATGATCGTATAGTGAAATGGGACAGAGGCCATGCCTAAATGATATCTGTTAGAAGCTGTAAAAAAACAGAGTAAATTCGAATGTACCAACAACTATCTTTTCAATTGCTATTTTAGCCGATCAAATTTTAACTAAATATATTGGGCATGCTCAGGTATGAAATGGCCCAAGCATACTTTTTTTGTTTCAATCTGAGAACCAAGATAAAGGCACCCCTGCTTAGCGAGCACAAATAAAATTTGTTCGTATAAGTTCTACAAATATCTGTAGTGTTTCTTCAAGACTGAATGTCATGCCTAACACAATCAGTTTAGTATTTATACAGAAGGATGAAAAACAAGAAGGTGATGACTATACTTATTAGTACCATACGATAGAACGTATTCATTTTTGTCTCTTACAGGGAGATATTGTGGTTTCTTGGATTACTTTTAATTTAACAATAGTTTTGATTAAACTGTCTGACAAAAGAATCAAAGGATTGCAACCGGATAATCGCAGGCTTTCGTTCGACTTACACTCTTTCTTGCGTTGAACGTTTTTATCCAGTGGTCGATGTGTTATACCGTACGGCAAGATTAAAAACCGGTGAATTTTCCACCGATGTCTTTCATGGATAACTTTAAAAGATGCGACAAAAGGTGTAATCGTTGCTGGTGGAAAAGGAAAAGCTCTAAAGCAACTGTATCATCCTACAGGGCTAGTCGTCGATCAATTGGGCACAGGCTATGTTGCCGACCATGGAAATCATCGAGTGGTACGCTGGCAAAAAAAATGCATCACGCGGAGAAATAATTGCTGGCAATAAATTCCTTCCAGGAAACAATGCAAATAAACTGAGTGGACCCGAAGGTTTAGCATTCGATCAATATGATAATCTTGATGTGGCTGATTCGAAAAATCATCGAGTTCAACGATTTGATATTCAGACTAGCTAATATGTTTTGTTTATTTTTTCTCTCGAATTCCATTGAAGAAGGGTGCGGGTGCCAATCAACTACTGATGGACATGACATTGTTGTTTCACTAAAATGTAGTGCAGTAGATGTCATGATGATTTGATCTCTCTAAATAAAATTTAACGAGCTTCATCAATGCAGATCAATTCTATCCGACGTATCTAAGCATTGAAAATGGGAAGCCATAATCGACCACTGCCTTTTCCTGGTGATTGATAAGTTCTGCCATCCATTTATTTGTGGTATCAAAGACAAAAAAATCGATCATTATATACAATATTTGCTAGTGCTTAATCTTGTATCTCATGATGGACTAGTCCAATATCAGGTTAGGATAAGTTTTTTTCGTTAAAACCTCCATGAATCCCTATACACATATTGCATGGGAAACGCTTGTTACTGGAATGTGGTGAAACAATCACGTATTGGGTATTAAAACTATCAGTGCAAGAGCTAACTATGGATTCATACATGTTTTATGCATAATTTACCACCAATCTACTTGCCTATAGAAACTTATTCATAAATTCCTGAGTTCAGCTTTAATTTTTCCATAGATGAATGTATTATTTGAGGTATCACTTTTTCAGTACAGTTCCACGAGGTGAGTCGAAATCAACCATTAAGAAGGAACTAATGTTAGTTTGTAAAAGTTCAAGCAAATTTAACATCGATCTAGTCAAAATTGAAATTTGAATTTTGTCTAGATGAAAATGGAAACTTCTTTGATGAACAGAAAAAATATTAATTAACAACACTTCGTTTATTATTTCAAAAAACTTATTAGCAAATAGTATACTTTATGAGTTCTAAACTAAGCAAGACGATGTTTGAGGTTGGTTTAGACCCAAATGTTACTACTGTAAAATTCACGGTCAATTAAAGTCTCAATCTTAAATGATCAATGGCAATGTTCCTTGAAAAATACGTAGACTGTGTCTTGTGACTGATCATAGTTAAGTACCAGAGTATCTCATATATTCAGAGTACCTTTCAGATTGGATTAAAAAGCTTCATTAGAATGTGGATGAATACGAATGCGTTACAGGTTCATGTCCTAAAACGTTTATTTAACGAGATTGGGCTTTGTTCTTCATCTCATGGATGATGTTCTAAAGAAAGAACACTCAATAAAGGCACAATGGAAAACAATTTTAATTGGTTGTTCTTTGTCAGGAGAGTTTGACCTTTCCTTGCTCATGAAAGAAAAGTTTCGATTTTGACTAGGCAGATTTTTATTTTGACCCTAATATATATACGCATAAAATAATTCATTATTGTAATCAATCAGCAATAAATAGATGGTAAGTATTTTAGCAGATTTCGAATGAGTAAATATGAAAATTTTTCAAAAGTCATGAAAGAACATTTTTTTGAAAGGTGACAGAATAAGCATTTCAAGAAAATGAACTCATTCAGTGTATAATTTGATATCGTTGTTCTTACTGATCGAAATAGATGTATTTTATTTAGTAGGAATGAATTT
>OENT01003352.1:0-13087 GCA_900239685.1 Rotaria macrura | reverse complement strand
ATATATGGCTTTGGATGCTTTGTACGTACGTTCAAATTCATCAATGAACTTGAGTTCATTGACATTCCAGTTGTATTCTTCGCGGCAAAATGCAGCCATTATTTTAATGGCATCTTGTTTGCGTTCCATTTCAAGGACTATCTCCTTGAAAATTTGTGTGTACATAAAGGTCGGTTCCAACTGGTTGAGACCTTTGTTGGAACCACTGCTAATTAGAGGAGCAGTAATGCTTACCGCAATGGGACATATTAGCAAATCACATGATCAATTCATTAAGGGGGCACACCTACGCCCTCAGAATCGAAGTGGTACTTTGGATAATAGTGTTTGGCTGAAACTTATACCGATGGTTGGTCCTAATGAGAAACGTCTATGATAAAAATATCAGCCTTGCATTCCTTACGAAACCGGACTTACAATCTATTTTCTGGTCTATACGAGAATCGAAATAACTCCATGACCGTAACAGCTATCGATGTCGCGGTAGTTTTAAATTAGAGCCAGCCTCTTTACGCAACTTTTGATCTGACTGATTTTTGAAATTTGATTCCATTGTGTTTTTATAAACATTTGAATTTCCATGACCCAATAATAACGCGAAAAATGACAATAAAACGAGCTTTTCTCAGTTTTAGAATCCGATATAAAAAAATCCGCCTGATAAAAAGTTAGGCCTTGCTGAGATCTTTAAAACAGAAAAAAAGATCCCAGAAATCCTGAACCAATCTTGAGCTATGTCAATTTTACTGTTAGAAAACTGTGTTTTGAGAAAAACAGAAAATAAGTTTTACATACAGATAGGGGTGCAACAAACCTTGAATGGATTTGAGATTTGTCACCAAATCTCTGATATATGGACTTGGATTTGGTTTTTGTTACAGTCATAGGTTTATTCCTGACTCATTGGCATCTGTTTATTCATTCTTTGACGCTTATCCCTTCTATATATATTCTCTCTCTTCTGTTACTTAGAAAACGTTCTTGTCATAGAGATTCGAATAACCGAACATAGAGAAGGTACAAGGGATCTTCTAATATTGGTGCCGTGACGCGCCTTCTCTTGCTCATTCTATCGTATATTTGTTCCCTAAAATCGCGTACTAAAATATTTTTCTACTCGTTCATTATCTTATAATATTTGATGTCTCGACCGGTGCATCTTATCACACAATTATTCACCAGAAGTTCGTCCTCTATTGTTCAACTACGTTTCTTTTGGGTTTCATCTTATTCGATATTTTTTTTCTCGATTATGGAAGAACTAATTAAATCGCTTATTAAATTTGATGGTGCTCGTAATCATGATGTTTTTAAATGGTTACAAAATATTGAAGAAGTATTTGATCGAGCGCAACTTCAAGAATCATATAAATGTCTTGTTGCATCATTCTTTCTAACTAGTGATGCTGCTATATGGTTTAAACATAGTAAATCAAACATTTCTGATTGGTTAACATTTAAACGTGAAATTGTTCAAATTTTTCAATTATCATACTCATTACGTCTTCTTTATCGACATCAACTAACAGTTCACAGAAGAGCAATAAAGACTTGGACAAGAACAAGACATATTGCGTATACCCGATTCAAGTTCAACAACCCAAGTCGAGAAATCCGGGCCGGATCCCACCAGATCCTCCAGGAACGTGGAAGCAGTATTCCGTCCGGAAAGACTATGGATTTTTCCGGAGGGTTTCCGTCGTTTCCTGCCGGAAAGATGAGGGAATCAAAAGAATGACAGGGGATAAAATGCCAGCAGTTTCCGGTATCAGGATCCTGCCATTTCCTGACGCAGGATTTCCTCGTTTCCTGTACCCGAATCTCTCATTTCCAGCGCGAAGAGCCTGCCGTTTCCTGGTCCATAACGGAATTATTGTTTGACATTACATAGAGTGGTTCAAAACTGCTATCGATCACTAGTTTGCAAATCCTGTCCATGATTATATTTTCTCGTAACCGAAGTCACCCATCCACTATAAATGAGCCATTATATTTAAATCATTTTATTCTCTTTATATCATGACACGAGACAACAGCGTGTGGGTGTGGGCATCTCTGTGGGTGTCCACCTATGAAGTGTGTGGAGATTGAGAAAAACCTCCCTACATCCATCAACTCTTACAAGCACGAAAACCGACATCCGAACACTCTTTCTTGATTTCTGCATTCCATCATACAAAATATTCAACAATGAGCGCAAATTTATCTCTGCAACTACGTATCGAAAGGATTCAACCGTTTCCACTACGCGAAACAGAAAAGGATGGTGAAAAAAACTTTTGAGCAAGAAAGTGAGCATGAGCAGGATTGTTTTGCTAATTCTTGATTTATGCATTCAGTCTTAAAAAATAATTGAAGGATGTGCGCTATTTCTTGCTTTTACGCCATCCTTATTAGTGCTGAACTGTATTTACGTTACGAAAGAAAAAAGGGTGCAAAAAGAGCATTTTCATCAAAAAAGTGAGCATCAGCATGATTTGGATTTCAATGCTCATCCAACGACTATATAAGGTGGCGTCGTCCGCCATGCACTTTATTTCGTCGAGTCGTTGGCTGGGGGTATGTTGACCGAGTGTGAGCATGGGAATGATTATTTTTGCTCATTCATGATTTCTGCATTGAATCTCACAAATTATTGAAGCACGAACTCGATTCCTTGTTTCGACGTCTTCCTAATTTGTCCTCAACAGTTTCTACTTTACGAAATAGAAAATTCTGAAAAAGGAGCATTTCAGCAATAAAGTAAGCATGAGCTTGATATTAATTTGGAATGTAAGAATACGAATACGGTATTATGTCAGTATTATTGATGGTGTTCAGTTTTCGTCTTGTTACTGCTCTTAGTACCGATGTATGTGCAATAGGTCCAGAACTGGTGACAATAAAATCCCTTTGTTGATACCTTTTCCGTATGCAAAAAAACGAGCCGGGTCTATCAGCAATGGACTTTTTTCAAACTTTAGCGCCGCATAGATAATTTGAGACGGAGAGTCAGAATTTCGCATCCATTTTACTCGATACCCTATTGGTCGGTCAGGAACCAATTAAAATCGAGTTTTTCAAAAAAGAGCTTCCGATGGATAATTCGAGACGGGAAGACCGAATTTCGCATGACTTTTTGCAAACTCGATTTTTATTGATTCCTGACTACAAGTATGGTTTCTGGTGAAATAGATGCGAAATTAGGACTGTCCATGTGAAAGAACCTATGGCTATTTTTTTTTGAGAAAAGTCCATGGCTAATAGAGCGAACCATTTCTTAGCGTACTTAAAACGGATGACCTTAGGTGTTTCATAGTCATCGGTTCAGGAGGTATATCGGATGTATCAGTATTAATAGCAGTACGAATACTAATAATAATACCGAAACCAATGCCAACACCAATACGAATAGGAATGGGAATAGATATAGCAATTACAATACCAATACGAATAACAACATCAATACAAACACGATTACCAATCACCATACCAATGCCAATACGAACACCAATATCAAAACCAACGCCGATACCAATAGCAATAGCAGTAGCAAAATCGATAGCAGTAACAATACAAATAGCAATAAGAGCACGAATACGAATATGAATACCAACACCGAGACGAATACCAATAACACCATTACCAATACCAACACCAATATTAATACCATCAATAGCAAGTGGTATTCTATGGTACTAGAACTGATGACATTGATCTTGACGGATACTAGTATTAACATTGGTATCGATGGTAAGGCGCACATAATGCCAAACTCGTGCAAAATTTGCTTTAGTTTTATTTATACATGGTTGAATAGAGCCAGTTGAGCTAATCACGATTATGTGGTTTTTATTTCTGTTTTCAATGTTGACCTTGAGGAAATTAGAAGGTACTTCGTCCGATCTAAAAATTGGCATAAATGGCTTACGCTAGAAACATACCCGTGATCAGCTAAACTGGCTCTATTCAACCATGTATAAATAAAACTAAAGCAAATTTTGCACGAGTTTGGCATTATGTGCGCCTTACCATCAATACCAATGTTAATACTAGTATCCGTCAAGATCAATGTCATCAGTTCTAGTACCATAGAATACCACTTGCTATTGGTATTGATGGTATTGGTATTGCGACAGTCCTAGCCACTAAAACAGCATCTAGTGTGCTCCCACCTGAGGCACCATTTTGGGTTTCGGTGGAACTTATGAAAGATTCAGTGGTGTATCTCTTTTGTGTTTGTGTGGTCGTGAATATTAAATTCAGACGATGTGATTATGAAGCTGATGATTTTATGTAGAGCTCTTTGATTCACGGAGTGCTTCCGGTGGGATCTGCTTTTTCCAATCGATTTCAATATGGAAGCAGATTGAATTGTTGGCGGTTTCCGGAAATTTCCGCGACATATCCCGGCAAGTTCCGCGACGTATTACATCAGGATTCCGGTTTTTTCCGGCAGGTTCTCGCCGGAAAGACACCGGATCCTGCAGGAAGTTGCCGGAAAATGACTGGAACCCGGCTGGAAACGGTCCGGAAACGGAGGCCGGAATTGACGACCTGGGAATGCCACATAAGGCATTATATAACGAAAATACTTCATTCGATTCAATTAATGATAATCGAAGCGATTCATTCGGAGATTTATAAATTAATGTAATTGATCTTGATCTGAAAACTCAACCAGAACATGCAGAAGTAATAGACAATCGTGATGAATGAAAACAACAAGATGTAACTGTAGCGAATGACTCCGATAAATTAGAGCCACAATGTGCACAAGTAGCAGATGATTGTGATCACTTAGAGCAACGAGGTGAATCTGTTATTAATTCTGATTCGGTGCAAACTGATGTTGAAGATACTTGTGAAAATTTTACTCAAACTATGAATAGTCAATCGATGAGTGATTCAATAATTAATACGGTTTTACCACAAGATGTTCAATATTTATGGCCTGATAAATGTAAATCACGCCAGCTTCGAAGTTTTAATAAAGCTCATATTGTTTATAGTTGGAATCAATATAATATACTACATTACCGTAAAGAACACTCATCAACATCAACTATTCTGGAGCGTAAGTTCAATAATCTTTGTCTAGATTTGTTCAAAAAAATTGAAACATCTTCGTATAACCTCTCCGTTTGTGGTGCTCATCCAAATCTTTCAATTCTACAATTTCATGTTAAACCGTACTGCGAACTTATTGAATTTAATAATCATTTGGTAAAGAATGGGATTATTCATATAATCATGTATTTCAATATTATTCTCACAATCGAACAGCTCAATTGAAATTTTCTCTCCGCAAATGGAAATATCGTCTTTCAACTGTGTTTTCTTTCCGTACATGGAAATTTCGTCAATTAGCATTTTGTGGTGCTAGGCGAATTCGTCACGAGACAATTCGTTGTCGGACAGTTCGTCGCATTGTAACTACATTAATAGGATATGTAACATGTATGTTTTCTTGATTGGCTTATGTAAAACATGAGTACTTGATTGAATAAACTATCGAATTTCGAGAACTGTGTTATGCGGAATAACGAAAAATCAAATAATTCGATAAGATTTTACAAAATGACGGAAAAACAATTAATTTCAAAAATAACTATAAAATTTAATTCGCACTGTAGCAAGAAACATTGTTAATAAAAAAAATGATTTGTTTTCTTCGAGAAGGGATGAGTACAATTAACAAATTTTCTAGCGAAAAGGGAAAGCCTATTCTTGGTTATGAAGGTTATATTTATACTTTAGAGAGAAAAACTGATGTGAAATTAATTTTTCGATGTCAGATTAGAGATTGCAAAGGTAAATTAAAATTGGAAAATTATTTCCACTAATTTTCTTCATTAATTAGGTTGGTGTCATACGAATCCAACGAGGGATACTATCATTTTGACACCAACTGAGCATTGTCACGCGTCGAATATTGATCGGCTTCCTGTTTTAGAACTCAAGAATAAAATAAAATCACAAGCGGCTGACAGTGAAGAACCGACAAGTGCTATCTTACATACTGCGATGAGATCTTTTCCTTTAGATTCGGCCAGTAAACTGCCAGAAAATGAAACGCTTCTTCGCACAATTCGTCGTCAACGACAAGCACTCCCAATGGATCCTGACAACAAACTTTCGGAACATCTTAAACAAACAGACCGAGGCGAAAACTTTGTTCTTCACGAAGACAAAGGCTTGATAATTTTTACTGCCGTCTCGAATCTTTCAGTTTTGAAAACGTATAAGCATTGGTTTGCGGATGGCACATTTTAAGTAAGGAAAAAAATAAATTGCTCTAACCTCGCTTTGTCACATTCATTGCAGGTATGCCCAGATGATTTTTATCAAATGTTCACACTACATGGATTGTTTAAATCACAAGTTGTTCCATTGGTATATGGACTGCTCATAGGAAAGAGTATTTCTGACTATGATCAGTTTTTCCAACATATCATGGAACATGATAGTTTTAATCCAGATTCAATACTGACTGATTTTGAGTCTGGTACGATAAAATCGATCAAGTCATTATTTCAAAATGTCGATCACATAGGTAATCTAATCATTCTACTTACAATTTGGACAAATTTATCTATCTGTTTTCCATCTAGGATGCTTATTTCACTTCGGTCAGTGTATCTGGCGTCAAATTCAACGTCACGGTTTGCAAAATAAATATCAGGAGCAAGAGGGAACAAACTGATTACTGATACCAGTAATCAATTTGTAATCATTAGTAATCATTGATAATCACTATTAATCAGTAATAATCATTGGTAATCAACAGTAATCAACTGTAATCAAGTAATCAGTTTGTTCCCCCTTGTTTTGTACCCTAAGAAGATGAAATATAAGACAAAATTCTGTAATACAAGACTTTGACAATAAATGACGATCTCAAAATACTGAAAAAAGTACAGTCATTTCTAAAATGGTGCAGGTGTGGGTATGGGATGAGTTGCCAGTTTGCAATACAATTCAACAAAAAAGGACGGTATTAAATGTCGAGTGAGAGTAGGAATGAGTGAGAAGATAAAAGCTGAAAGACATGACATTGTTATATTACCATCGCATTTCGGAGTGCAGTACTGCACTATTTACAGTGTCACAGAACATCAATGAACGTGCTAAAGGGCGACTATGTATTGCAGCCGACTGTGCGTATGTGCGACGCACTTTCTGTGACGTCTATGCGAAGAACGCCCAGTTTCCACCCAGGGGTTTAATGCTCCCGTTTCAGTGAATTGTATAAATTATGTTTAACCTTCCCTCTTCATTTTTTCTCAATTATGAATTGTCCTTACTTCATTATCCTCAATTGTTCTTACTTTGTATCCTTAGTTCTGTTCATACTTTCTTTCATTATCTTATTTTTCTTATTACACTGTCTTCCCTTGACTTCGTATTCTTTCTGTTCATGCTCTATTCTTCTTTGTTATGGGCGCTTATATAAGCACATGGTTTTTTATGTAAACGCTAGGATTGTATGATATAAAGGAATGAATAAAGTGTAATTCCATCAGCACTAGTCTCCCTTCTATCAGAAATCGTCACACTTTCCTTTGTAACATCGGTACGTTTCATGTCTCTTCCGCCGAAGTCTCCTCAGTCTTCTCAATCTCAATCGTATTTTTTCCATTCCTTTCACAATGACCGTGGCTGACTGATCCAGGCAAATTCTAAATCGAAGTCGATTCTTGCCTTAACTGACATCAACAAGCAAGCATAAATGATCATTTAATTGTATGGCATTGAAAACCGGAAATAAATGCACTTATAAGATTAACACGTTTATATGAAGCAGCTGTGGAGAAATTATTAGTGTTTATGTGTATCAAAACGTTTCCAATAAACAACAAGTGAAGGCGGAAGCAATGATTTAGGTAATGAATGTTTGAAAAGATGCGATGGAAAAGCATGGTGCTGCTGGTTAGACCAAGTACTACGTGGGTACAGTGCTACATCAATGACAGTATCACAGAACATCAGTGGACGTACTGGAAGGCGGCTATACTAAGGCTGATGGTGCGAATTGTCTATGCACTTTCCTTGTAAGATCGGTACGTTTTATGTTTCTTCTCCTCAAATCTCTTCATACTTCTGCGTCGGAATACATTTTCTACTCTCTTTGTTACAATAATCTGGTTTTTAAGACGACGAATACGTTATTCTCTATTGGTCACACCAATGCTCATAAATATCAATAACAAAACAAAGATTACAGCAACTGCGGTGAAATACCTAATCATGGTGCATCTTTGACGTTTTTTTTGGGTGTGAAAAATAAGGGTTACTTGATTATATTCTGCGAAAAGTATTCGTTCTGGGTATCGTTTATGCACTAGATTCGATTTTCTATATGCTAGTATTGATTCCTTCTATAATCTTGACTTTACTTTAAATGTGTGCAACCTCAATTTACAAGGGATAACTTTCCGTGTTTTAAAGTGAATTGATTCTTTTTGTAGTCTAATAAGACTATGTATCAGTGTGTTAAAAAATTTCTTCACTGATTATATGAAGTTAAAACCCATGTTTATACCTTCACCTGAATGATATCACCGTAAGCAAATTATTTAGTACGATAATAATTTTAACGCGTTTTGATTGATTGTGAAAAAGCTTTTTATTTATCTAACGTCTCTCGTGTATTGAACGTAATGTTATATCAACTGTTTTCTTCTTTTCTCTTGTCAATGCTCTATTGTGTTGTATCCGTTCGATATTCATTCAGATTGTACAGAAGCCCAGGAGTGCGTCTAATCGGAGTGGGAGGGTGTGCCGATAATAAGATCACAACCCATGTGCGTATTCTATCGGTCAATATATGTTAGAAAAATTGGTCACTATGTGGATAGATGTTCTGACCTCGTGACTGATAGCTACTCCCTGCTCATTCTAACCTTTACTCAACCTTTTCTGTCTTCTCTCTAACTAATTTCCTCTCTCCAATATAAGCTTGTGTTCTGAGTGAAACACGCAAAGCTGGAGTGATGAAGTAGTGTAGTGAACATCTCACACCGAGGATAGCGGTTACGCTACTCATTCAGTTTCTCATAACATCATAATAAAATAAATATTGCAGTAGTAACGAAACCATCTATCCCTTATTTCGTTACAACGTGTATGAATGGAACTTCATTCATCTTCCTCTTTTAAGTTTGTTTTAGAATCTTTTCATGCTTCCATTGATGAAGATGTTGATAGACCCTACCAATATTTTTGCTGATGAAATTCCAATATTTTGCGCTCAAATCTTTGTCAGACATAGATGATGATGTAGTGTGCTGATTCACGTGTGAAAAAAACTAGAAAATCAACCTTGAATCCCACTATGATAGACTAAAATCTCCTTTAAACGATAATTTTCAACCAGTGGTTGATTGAAATCATGATGAATAAACTCTGGCATAGTTGAATCCCTTGAAGAGCTTAAAAGCGGACCCTTCTATAATACAATTTAAAATTAAACTAAAATATCTAGTGTTTTTATCGAAAAGAATTTTTTATTCTTATTTCCGGTGAAGTTGTTCTTTAAGAACGACGAAGAAAACTTCTTAAATTCAACGTACTTAGTGAACAATTAGGTTTGCCGAATTCACAAGATTATCTATGTTAAAGAAAATATTATCCATTTGTTTGTCTTCGTATAAGAATAGAAGTCACGTAGCCTTCTACATAATTCATACTTCTATATGCAAAAAAACCCAGGATGCTGCCAACCATTCTCAGTATCCCACTCTCAGAGAAAACTACAATTCACATAGATATACTGAAAATATTAGAATTAATCCGTTCACATTTTAAAACAATATTAGCACCGAAAATATGACTTTAAAATATTTTGTATAAAATTATTTTAAATGTTTTAGCATAGAAATATTTTAATTTACTTAAAGTTTCAAAATCACATACGCAATTCAAGATATATAAACATTCGATTTGCATATTGGCAACAGTATACTTGACTTAATAGCATCAGGTGAGTGAAATCCAAAATCCCTAGTTCGAATCTGATCTACACCGAAATAATTAAAAATTATTTTCAATAATTGAAATGCTTTCCTCGAAACTATTATCAATACATTTCCCGATATCTATTGAAAAAAAAGTGTTTCAAGTCTAGCGAAAATATGTGAAGAAAATAAAAATCGTATTCCAGCGTAGATTTCAGAGAAATTTCTTTTTCGTCTGCGTCTACATTGTTTTCACCAGTTTTGCAATAATCGATAAAAAAGTTATTTACATTATCGTTTCTGAAACATTTTACTCAAGAGATTTCTTAAGACAGCAGTTAGTTGTTCGTCGGCGACCCAGTGGGGCGTCACTCGCGACTAAATGCTGCTATGCATCGTTCTCTTCCGGTAATTATACGATCATACGCTGTCATTGAAATTTTACTAGATTCTGCATTTGACTTAGTTCAAAACTGTCTATATTTATCACATGAGAAATTCACACGTGAAAATCGAGGTATTTTGACCAAGGAGGTCTATACTTTTTAACACTCTCATATGAGCTACATCTGTCCCATAATGCTGATGGTAAATTAGAAAACATTTCAAAGAATGTATCTTCATCGTAATTGTATACTAGACACAGTTAAAATATTCAAAAGCGCATTTTAGAAAAAAAAGTAAATATGGACCAGTTTGTTTTTCTAAAAGAGGAGTTTTTGCTGGAGACATTTTTGTGAGGGATAATATTGCGGAACATTTTTTCATGCAGACGAAAAACTGGGCACATTTTTGTCTATTACCGAAAATTCGATGACTACTTTGTTTTCGTTTTTGTTTTAGGCTTTTTCATTGTTTCTTTCCCAATAATCGTTGGAGTAAATCCAATCCAATCATGATTTGCTTTCTATTTTCTTAATAGTGTATGTTGGATTACAGTGAAATTTAGTATGACACTGAGCAGATCAAATCATTCTAAGTCAATTTTGTGCAGGCTGAACAGTTCAACCCAGCCTGCAGGCCAGCCAGACCTGTATTGGCAGCTCTGATCCACATAACTGAACTCATTATCAAGAATAGGGAATATAATGTATTACTGTAATCAAGTTACTAACTATCGATTGAATCACAGATCAGTTAAATTAGATACTCAGTCGGACTGGTACCTATATTTAACTAGCATTCCAGCATAACTAATGCACTCCTAACTTTTAATACCTTATAATTACTTACATAGGGTACCCCTCATTCATTTAATAATGAGTTCAGTTATATAGATACATACTTCCCTGTTTTACATTGGCATTGGTTCATACCTAATTCTTTATATGAATCTTAAGCCACTACAGAGAGTTTCAATCAATTTTCAGTTGCTTTTTTGCGATTGATTAGAACAAGATAAAATTATACTGTAGTTGGTGTTAGCAGTGGTATTGCAAATAAATTGTTGAGTTGATTATAACTGATGATGGCTAATTAAAATCGATTATAATCATACGCCTTTAATCGATTATTACTCGATTGGAAATCGATTCTAATCAGATTTTAACCCACATTTTTGTACATGGGTCAGCTTGAGTTCATCGTAGAGAGCCAAATCGTTTTTTATTTGAAAGAGCAACATCTGAACTACAAATTCTTCACCAGACATATTTTCCCATAATGAATCTGAGAAGACATAGAAGTCGAAAAGTCAACAAATCTAAAATCGTTCTTGCGACTTGGTCAGCGAGCAACATCATTTTTTTTCATTTCTAATCATTTCTTGAAAGCTAGGAAAGGATAAAAAACACTTTCAATGATAATTTTTGTAGCATAAAATGGGGCTCTTAGCAGTTATGTATTAGAGGATAAAATTAATCCTAGTTCTAACATGAAAACATTGCTTTTTCTGCAGATGATTGAATTATTTGATGGTTCTCATTACTTGACCGTGTTGTAGCAGTAGAAAATGCTTGCTGAACTATTTTTTCTGTTAAGTTTCTTAAATCTCATATATTCCGAACGAATACTAGAAATCAAAATGATTTCATGCATGATTTCTTGAGAGTGTGACTGATATTCTCTCAGCCTGATAATTCTTCGGAAAATTATCCCTTTTACGAAAACTTTTGCTTTCATTTCTTTCAATTAAAGAGCCAAGAATGAATACAAAATATTTAAACAATGCTCTGATATCGAAAGAGATTTTTATGCGCTACATTTTGGCGTATTTTACTGTGAAAACTTGATCCGTGCAACCTGCAGTAACATAGAAACATACAATTTATAGACTTGAAAAAAGTTGCAAGATTGTTTTTAGGGATGCTAGCTTCTCGGTGTTTATTTCTTCTCAGATGCATTAAGGATAAATATGTCTGGTAAAGAATTTGTAGTTCAGATGTTGCTCTTTCACATAAAAAACGATTTGGCTCTCTACGATGAACTCAAGCTGAGAACCATATGTTCTGACATTTCGACAATTAATTTTGCAACGCACTTTAAGGAAAGTAGGTAATAGAAGTCCTCCTTCCAGTGATGTAATTCAAAAGCTTTTTTCATTGTTGAAGGTTGAAAACGTGAATATTTTATTGAGACACTCACTATTAATTTTGATCGTTTTGTTGCTTCGTGAATAATAGTCAATCGTTTCTCAATTGTGGTACTATATGCACCATTATCTATCAAGGTATTTTTTATATAGTATCTGTGATATTCATTTTCCCTGCAATAAATGACAATTTTCTCTTGTATATTCCCTTTTTCATTTTTTCTGTATGTCGGTTGTCTTTTTTGCTTTTCTTACTTCTTAACTAACTCTTCTATATTTCTCTTGCTACGTTTAAATCTTCCAGCTTTATGTTTCTATATTCGCTGTCGAACATTTCTCTTATGCTCTTGTTTTATCCATCGATTTAGTTTATTGTTTCGTAGATTTTTCTAAGTATGCAGCCATTTTTTTAAATTGTTTTCCCATAAGTCATTCGTCGTTTGCTGCTGATGATTCTGGTTGAAGCTTCAATGCCTGCCTACTTACTCTCCTTTTCACCAATAGATGTCTTAAACTGTCCGTCAGTCTATTCGCATATATGGCCGGTGCTTCATCAAGTGGAGTACCTTAAAGTATTTCTTCCCATAACTGATGGTAACGTGCAACAAAATGTGCAAAC
>OENT01003349.1:0-13103 GCA_900239685.1 Rotaria macrura | reverse complement strand
GTTCTGAGGAGTGTCACTTCCCAAAGTCCGTGATTCTTACAGGCAATGGCTCTTAATATTGTTAGTAATATTAAGTTACCTCAAGCAAGAAATTCTTTTTCTTCTAAGTTTATGAACGAGATTGATTTCAATACGTAATAAAATATTCTTCCGATTCGTTCTATTCTTTGTTCGATTGATAGATTCTTCATATTGATTGGCATGGTTTGGATGAACTTGATAAGATCATGAACGTTATCTGTGACTGTGATTCGTTATTTAGAAAATTGTATTGATCACTTGCTGATGTGAACTCTTGCATTCATTTAAAACCATTCAAGTACTTCCTTAGTGGTAAATGCTGGATTATTCCCAAAATGTTGTCATCAGATAATTTTGTGATAAAACACTGAAATGACCTCGTTGATGTTTACTCTACTTTTCCATAAATATACGTAATGTTTCAAATAAATATTTATCTACTCTAGATAATACAGAGATTATCTACTAATACTTAGACTTCTATTTTTGACTTTCCCGACAGTCAGTTAGATCAGAGAAATGAATTTCTTTTTATTGACATTTTTCATCTGTCCCACTATGCGTTCGCTTTCTTCTTTTTTTAAATAATACCTCAAGTATCGTTTTGAAACTCAAATCTGTGTTCTCCGACAGGAATACCATGAACAATTTTCAAATATTCCTTCATCTTCCTTAACTTCATTTTGATAACAATTTCTTTTTCAATTGTTCTCATTGTTCAGCGGCGTTTAAGTTATAAAAAAAATCATTGACTGCAATGAATTCCTTATTTTCTGTACACATCAAAATTCACAAAGGGTACTGATGTATATGCCAAACAATGATAACAGTATTTGTATTCGATTTTCTCATGAATGTGCCAAAAATAACGAAAACTATATATATATTTACGGTTGACATTTTTCACAATTTCAACTTAAGTCTCTAGGCATGCTCACATATGGTTTTGGTAGAGGTATACATTGAGTAGTTGAAAATCTTCACTGTATGATGATATACGTATTAGATAGATCATTAGAGTTCTCTTTTGGTATCATAAGAACCGCACAATTTTTCTTTGGATTTCAATGCTTCTCAGTTATATCACACTCACTTCTCGTCTAACTATACTCATATGTTCTTGGAAAAAATTCATTGCCCGTTCCATAGAGTGTGTCTTCCGATTGAAAAAAAGATCCTCTACAATATCATCTTAGTCTGAATTTTACCAAAAACGTTTATAGGAAATGCTGAATCTTACTGTATTAAAACAATAAAGCTACACTGAATGGTTGATTGCTTCGCTAGCCAAGGAAAAAGCCAATTTATTCATGCCATGCAGAATGATTCTCCCATAAATTATAAAGAAATGAGAGTTCTAATAGCATCATACTTTCAAAAAATAATCACATTAGATTTTTAAGGCTTAAAGTCATATTCGTGAGGCTTATTTTCGTGTTCACCGGTGAATCAAATTGTTCTCACTCAACATCAATTTAATTTCAACATAACATTGAATTCTATTCGAGCAATTTGTGGAGATCCGAAAGTAATGATTTATCTATTTAGAAAATTTTGGATACTAACTCGACCACTACTAAATCATGATCTTGTTGTTGCTCGTCTGCAGTATAAAAAAGTAAAAAAGACGATGCATGCATTGTCAACTTCTGAAATGACTTTGATGAGCTCAATATGCCTAACTACAAAAATTACATCTTTCGCTTTTAACTAGGCAGAACTATATTTTCTGATATTCAAATATTAAAAGTAATTAACTGTGAGTAAAACGAAGTATTCAGATCGTGAGTAGTCTGTATTTGTAAACAGACAAGAAGCGTATTTCTTAATGATTCTATTGTTCTTTCCAGATAATGAAAACGATTTTTTTGGAAAACGAATCCATAACTATTGAATAGTAGTCACTTTTCTATCTTCTTCTAAGCTTCGATCTATTACTTGATACTGCTTCTTTGGGTATAGGAAGAGGGCTTCAGGATCTGTTCGCATGCGCTCATGTAATCACGACGATATTTTAAAATACTCAAATGCATTGCCAAACGGTAAGATAAGGAGATGATAGGTGATCACGCTATAAAACTAAGGGACGGAACAATAGGAAAAAAAGCATAATACCGTGAGCAACTAAATATTGAAATCACGATGAATACCGTAGCTATTCATAGAGAGTCAATATGCTCTGAAGATTCAAAACAATTGAGACAGATACGGGATGCATTACCTTTTTTTCTATATGTTTTATCTTTTTATTGATTTCAATTCTTCTATATCATTTATATCTTAAGTGAAGTGTGTGACGTCTTTTCTCCTAAAGGCTATGCGTCAATGTCAATTATCAAAGAGATAAGAAATCTAAATCAACATGAGATACTGTCAAGTTTTATGACCACACATTGTAAGAAAGCGAAAGAACTCATAGCATTTTGATATGAATAACATTGACAGTGAAAATACTGCGATCAATTATGAATATTCATACGTACAAGAAGGTTCGGAGTGCGGACAATTAGATAATTAACACTCACAAAACAATTGTTTAGGATAAAGCTTGACAAAAAAACAATCAAAGAAGATGAAGATTCATTATTGTGATTTCTCTTTAAATAGATAAATGGCAAATTTCAAATAAAACTGTGATATGATAATAATATCCATCTTTAAGGGTATTCGAATGATTAAAAGTCATAAATCACTTGATAGATTGAAATTTAACTTCGTAGACGAATCATTTGATAATTTCCGATATCCTACAGATGAAACAGAAAACAATAACAGCAATAGACTTCTCACAAGTTTTACAAGTAAACTTACAATAAGAAATAGAGCAGCGAGTACAAGAACTTTCATTTTAGAACCAAGATTGATTGGAACTAGTTAAAGAAATTCAAAACATACATTTTATAATGACAATTGTTTTTTCTCTGATTTGATCAATTTCGTGTTATACCGTATGTTCTCCTTCATCAATAAAAAAAAATCATTTTTCTACTTACAATTAACTGTGAAAGCAACAGGATTTGCTGATGAGACTCGCGCACTCTCAAGATATTTCTTCTCAATAGCTCCAATTTCTGTTATTTGATCAGTACCCAACAACTTCAAAATAAAAAATACATGTAAAAAAAGAATTAATTTCCGTCTTTCATTCAAATATCTACTAAGAAAACAAAATGTTCAGCATGATGAACATCCATACAGGCGAACGAAAAGCATCTGTTGAATTCTTTTCAATAAGAAGAAAATTTAATGAAATCTAACTTACTATGTATTTATTTTCACAACCACAAGAATAAATCCCGTTACAAATGCAACATGGACCTATTATAGTTATCATCGGAGTACTGTTTACATCGTAGATGGCATACCGCATACCAGAAAAACTTCCTCTAAATGACAATATTATCGATGATAGAACTAAGATTGTGTATTTAATGCTATTAATACTCTTGTTGAACAGTACCGATGATTCGTCCTGGTGGACATTCAACGGTAATTTTTTGCATACATTGTTCACAACTACCACAACAACAACACCCGGAACAACTTTGTAATTCACGATAAATTCTAATAACTTCCTAGTATAGTATAATGAATATATCTCTAAAAACATAAATAAATTGATCTGTAATTTTGACTTGCTCGACCAAGATTGTCAAGAACATGCATAGTAAATGCTCGCTCATTGGTACAACAAACACTTTGCAATGCATCGGATTCTTAGGAATCAATATTAAATGAATCTAGATGTCGTTCTATATGTAATATATTCAAAAAGATGTACCTTCAAAAGCAGAAAATAGTTGTTCACCTTGTTTGTTAAATATTCCATACTTTGGCCGCAATCGAATATTTGTTAATGCTAAAAAAATATTTTCTGAGATGTATGCAAGTAAAATAGAACGAATGGAAAACTCTTGTAACCTGTCCTAAAAGAAAATCCATAATTGATCGATAATGAATCAAGTGATTTGAAATGTTCAATAGCATCAGCATCAGCAATCGGTAATGATCGCCATGCCGTTGGCTCTTGGACAATGCGAGACATTATTTTTCGTTTTTATGAAATTATCTTCAATTTAAAAAGGTCATTCGTTCCACTGTTTTTCATTCTCTTGATAAAATTAATAATCAATATACTTTATATGTTTTATTACGGTTACTTGGTATTCTAACGAAGTGCTTGTAAATTTGAAGGAAAATATAAAAATAAACTTACAATAGCTTAACCCTAAAAGAACTCCCATGTCGTCAGATCAGTCGTCGTATTCCTATCCAATAGTAACAACGATAAAAATCACACTGAGTAGCTGTTATCATTGTCATATTCATTCATTCTTCTTTGGCATATTCTGCATTTTAATCGCTCCATGTTGAGAACGACTATAAAAACAACACACCTGATTCTCTTTTATTTGACAGGAACAGAAAAACGAGAGGCAAATAAAACTAACTAACTAATACCATGTATAAGAGAATCTGACGTCAACGGCACAAGGACAGTTAAATATACAGGTTCCTTTTCTTTTTACTCTTGACCGCTTTACTTGTCATCTACATCGTTAACCTGATAGTTCGATAGAAAATTCTCAAACTTTAGCATCAGTAGGTATTAAAACCATACTACAGATCGTTCAATACGTTTTTACAGAAGATTCGACATGAGTGTTTTCGCCATTTTGTTACTTGCGCGGATATTATCATTCTACTCTGTCAATTTAGCTTTCCTGTGACGTTAGACATGTGACTATTATACTAATATTTAAGATAAATAAATGTCTCTCCATGTAATATCTGACGTCATTGAAAAGATTGTAACCTGTCTTGTGACGAAAACCCATTCGCATTCAATAGTCTGCGAAGCATGATTCTTAATTAGTCTTAGAATATTGAAAAGTACTATTAGATGTATTTTTAAGCTTAAAAAAGCATCGATTATATTCAAAAAATAATCAAAAGTTAATACTTTATCGTTGACACCATGTATCCACATCAAGGGTGTGAGTTTTAGGTTGAGTTTTGTGACTATTGTTTAGAGTTGTAAGTGCAAAGTTAAGATTTTAGTTACTACTAACACGCACTCACGTTCAACGTCAAGCAGATGTAAAACAGGCTTACGATCGGCTACGACTAGTAGTCGAAATTTTACAAGATCTTTTTTTCCTCTGTTGTCTGACTTTGCATTACTCTTGACACACTGATTTTTTAGTCTTCGATCATGTTTCCACCTCTCTGGTGTATTTTGATTACTCGAGATTAGAGACGATTAGGACCAAAAAAGTTCGGAATCCAAATATATAACATTGATAGATCGATCAGTTTTCAAGAAATGCTTTTTCCTCATGCATCATTAAGTAGTTATAAAAGAAGTCTCCCAATTGGTGCGTCACTTTATCTTTATTTTGCGAAGTGAAATAAACTAGCTAACTCTCCTTTTCCAGTAAAGTAAAGTAAAGCGAGATCATGGAAATGGAGTGTCTTCTGAATTACAGATAAAAGTAAGATTATTGAGACGGTCGACAGTGTAAGTGAGAGTTAAAATTGTGTCAGCAATCAAGTCTTTGGCACAAATCGTATAGCAATAGTTAGAATTAACTGCTGATAATTTTCATCAGTATCATAAATTGCAAATGGTGCCACTCCCAATTATCAAAATATGATTTTAGACCAAAAAAACAGTATGAAATTATGTATATTCATGTTCAATTTATTTTCTTTTACTTTTACAAAGTAAAATAAATATGAAGTGCCCGCCCTAGGGTAACGAAAAATACGAGATAGTTTTTTTCGTCGCTGCTACACTTTGTTTTATTAAGATCTTTCAGAAACTGAAGAAGAAGTGTTACCACTATCCAATGTACGATGTTCATCCCTTTAATATGCTGTGTCACTCCTTTTCTGCTTGTTTCACACAGAACACAAATTTATATAGGAGTGAGAACATTAGAAAGAAAAGAGGAAGGAATAGAGATCAAACTGAGCAGATAGCTACTATTGTTTATGAGGTCAGAGTATTTAGTCAGATGATGTAGATGTTCCATTATCAAGTAATGATCATTTAAAACGAAATTGCTCGCCGCTGGTGCCAAGAAAATGCCACTGAATCGACACCGACAAACGTTAAATTTTCTGTTATCCCTCCGAAATATAATAAATAATGTATTTTTAATTATATGCTTCTTAGGCCCTATATTTTCTGTCCAACTGCCCTAGATCCGCTTTTCAATTAATAACGTAATCTCAAGGATTTATTATTTCATTCATTCAATTTATACTACATGTTGTCAGAATGAAATTCATGCAATGATACAAATTTAATTTCTAGTTTATAGTGAATCATATGAATCGTAACATTGGTGAATGTAGTTCCTTAAAAGAAAATTCAGTTAATCATGTTCTAAGGAACATTTTTGACGGAACTTCATATGTACGATCGATGATAAATTTCGAAGCATTGAATTACCGTACAATAAATTCATGGATATATATATATATACGACGTCTTTGATTTATAGTTTAAAATGAATTTGTGATAATATTTGACAAGCTTTCAATGAACCAGAATACACCAGCTGTTCGAATAATAGGATTGCCTTGGGTGTGATTGATTGTTACATATAATACGATGAACATTTCGTGACTCGTATTCTATTCAATCGATGATTACTTTTTATAGTTACTGATTACTATTTAACAGTTCGATTTATTATTACTAACAACAAGATAGAGAATGCTATATTTATGAATAATTTATTTTTCCATTGACTAAGACTAGTGTCAATATTCGTAGGTTGACATAAAAGAATGGACGAGGCTTATTTTCTTGAGATGAATAGATCAGCTCAGTGAGATAGTGTTTCACACGGAGTATCCCAGCTAACTAAATAGTTTCGTAATTTACCTCTGGAGACAAAGTTGTGGATGCGAACGAACAGAAGACCTTCACGATAACGCTGATATCCAACTTATAACTGTTAATACTAAAAAATTTCGAACATCTATCAAGAGTATTCTAGTATATGATGTAGTCGTAATGATTCTGGATATGCAACCTTTTCTTAAAAATCTCTATGAAAGATTTCAGATACCATATAATTATACCTTAGATCTTTTCATCTTGATAAATACATCCTGTCTATGCTATGCAATCGTTTCCTGAAGGAGTTCATAAATATTTTGAGTTTTTGATGCTGATATACGTATTTAGTAAAGCCTATTGTTTCGCATATTTCTTTTGCTTGAGCATTGCTGATATTTTTGATGATTATCTTCTGTGTGAGAGCGCTGTTTTTATTTTTTATACAAAATAGAAATAGGATAAAACATCACTTCAAGATGAAGACCCAACTAGAAATTCATCAATATTAATCCCATTAGGGTGTTTACGAGGTTTATAGATAAATAATTTGCTATATTCATTGAGTACATTACGAAAATAACACAACGGCTTGTTCTTTCAAATACTTTTGTACTAAAGACCTGCCATTTTCACCTATATATGTTGCTTTCGTAGAGTTCTTGACTATTTCTTGTGTGAGGTTTTCAAACGAAATTTCATTGCCTTTTCCCTTAAATTCAAGAACATTATAATCATACTTTAATAAATGGTACCAATATTCTTGCCAGCCGTAAAAGTTTTCATAAATGACTGGGGCACCACAAAGTAGTAAATATTTGAGTGTGTTCGAGTACGATGCTCCTTCTTGATGAAGTAAATATTTGTATTCACAAAATTCATATATTGTTTTGAAATTATCGGAATAAGAATGACTAAGATTGCCAGGCTTTCATTCCATGAACTCAATGTCTAATAATGAGTCATTTCTCCGTTGACCAATATTTGTTAGCCAAGTGCGATGACCATTTCCAGCACCTCGCCACATCAATTTACCAATCCGATCTTCCCATTCGATTTTATCTGCGTGCTAAAGTAATTTTTCCACAACTTCTCGCCACCTGCTTATGTGTGGCGCTATGAATACCCTAAATGTGAAGCAAGGAATCAAGATTATTCCATCCGGCCGTAAACTCCGACTCGGCTTATAATCAGTTTTTGTCAAGCCAAAAACAGGCACCTTATGCTTCATTTTATTGAATTTCAGTGTTTTCAAATAGACTGCATCTCCTAAAATGATGTGATATGTACTTAAAGACTGATGAGTGACCAACTGAAAAAACTAAAAATACATATGAATAATAAAGCAGCTCGATCTAGATTAATTTTGAAAGTTTTTTTAAGTACCGCGAAATTTGTATGATCTTTCAGAAGTGTCGAATTTGCAGCTCTCTCGAAGATGAGATGCTTGTGTCCTTTCTATGGCTATTTATTGTGCGTACTTTTATGTCTACGATATTTCTATATTTTCATTAGCTGTCCTAACTCTTGAAGCACTTTTGTTTTGTGTTTCAAGGTACGAATAACTTGTCCTATTTTTTTAAATGAAATTTTCTGAGTAAAAGATGATGCGCGGAAATTTTTATCATTCGAAGGTATGATGCTCGACTGTCCTATAGTTAAAAAAAACTACTAGGTACCAGGAGATTACTCTTTGACCTCTAGATACAGCTAATTTTTGGTCATGTTGTTTCATAAATATTCGCAATGAACTCATTCGAAACTATCTCAAAACCCAACTGGCGTGAGACTAATGTCTACAATGATAAAGGAAAACAAAATAAACACGTGTGCATGAAACACAAATCTTACTGTAAAGCAGGGCTGCGAAATAATCATCGAAAAAATATCACGCATAAAATAGAAATCACTACATAGTACCGAATTAAAAAACATATTCACAGTAGCAAAGTTCACTGAAATTGTTTCAAGTTAAAATTAGACTTTCATAGATGAACTTTGTTTTTTCATGTAATTGACTTGTGTATAGCTGAGTGACAATTATTTACTTACGTAGATTTATGAATATTTCAAAGTTGCCGATATTTTTGAATGTGTCAATAACTTGTTTCAACATTATTTTCATGCTTCGCAATCTTGTTTGATAGTTGAATGTTGTGCTACGATAGACAATAAATAATTGACCATCAATAAATTGAATGTGATGACATTCTTGATATGCAGCATCCATGTTCATGAATTCATCGTATGTGATTTTTACAGTGAAGTGTTGAAAATCTGTTTTTATTCTGTGATAAAGAGTTCGATTTTCGCTCCCGTCAAGAGAATCATTGAATAATTCACAAACATCATTTTTCGAACTTAATTTTGCTAACGATATACGTTTTAAAAATGGGTTTTCATAGTCTAGCTGATAGAATTGCTTTAAAATATTTGATTGACTGTCTTCATAACATTTGAAATTATTTTCAACGTGTTCTTGAGCTTTACGATTAAACCGAAAATTTGGATATTTTTCTAAAACTTCTTCAGTACAATTTCTAGGACGAATCCAATTTGCGATATTTACACAAGTAATAATGAATAGAATCATATTCAATATGAACACTAACCGAACTTTGTGCTTCATTTCTATATGCAGAAATCATATGATAAATAAGCATCAACTTTGCTGATTTTATGCAGACTATACTTGATAATATATGTAGTTACAGTAGTTGAAACGTAGAATATTTTAGAATAAGTTGCTGCTTAGTGAAATGATTTGAAGGCTGAAATGATAATCATTAAGAGATCTTTTATGAAATCAGTAAGCAGCATGGTAGCGAAAGATTTCTTGTCTAAGATTTCGAGTGTCTGAGCGAACAGAGTAATCCATGTTACCCATCGATTTGTATCATTCAGATATTATTTTTTTGAGATAAAAACTTAATTAATATGTGACTTGGTTCAAAAAAGAAAAGTGAAAGAGTAAAACACTTGCCCTTTTTAATCTTAGCTTATGGTTTCCACTGTAGCATAGAAAACCATTGTGTTTATTTCATTGCGTAGAATTTTTTAAGCTGCATCCAACGAAATAAGATTAACACTGTAAACGATCTGTAATCAAACTCAGACGTAAGGTATGTGACGCTAGAAAAAGTCTACAAGTTTTGATATGTTTTCTTCAATTATGAATTCCCTCACATAATAACCAATGCACAGCTAAGACTCGAATGACTAATCTGTGAGAATAGCCCTATCGGTGATAATTTGAATGGAAATTTCTGATTATTTTATTTACAAATATGTTAAACTACAAGTAAATTTAAATTAACACCCATAAGCACTCTACTCGCAATGCCACGATGGTAATGAAGTCACTCAGACCAATTTTTTTAGCTAGGAACGAAGATAACAGGGTTTTTAAAAAGTTAGAACTCACATCCAATTAAAGTTAAAAGGCTACTCCTTTTCCCTATGCATAACATGACAGAATACTCTATACCATGTGTAGATGATATTCTGAAAATTATTTCCATCAATGGTTTTCCGGCACAGGACGGGTCTCTTCTCTGCACTTGTGCTACTAAACTCAACAATTATGAAGTCAAAAGTTAATCTTAATGTAACTCGATGTATATCATTAGGCTTCTGGGGAGAGTAAAATTTCTTTATGAAAACTACTCACTATCGGCTTTAAAAAAGGGCTGATTATAACGAAACTCAGTAAAAGTTGTATTTTATTACGTTTTCGAAGCACCTTGTGTCTTCGTATTGGAAATACGTATGTTTCTCTTGTTTTTGTATCCGTCATTGCTTTTGCATGTATTGGAGGAGTACGAGGTGAATACAGCGCTAAGCAAAAGCGTGATTGTTGAAAGAAAAAATCTAATGAAGCAAATCGATCGTGTCTCACTCCTGTCTTTTTTCGTTGCCATTACTGTTAATTGTTACGCTCGAAAGCGCACATATATATATGGATATGGAAGCATCGTTTAGTAGCATTGGATGAAGGATCCTAGAGCAACACGTATGAATAAAGAAAAAGATAGAACTGAAAAGTAAAAAGAGTACGTATGAAAGACAAAAGAAAAAACCAGAAAAAAAGGACGACAGTATAGGTAGAACAAGACAGATTGATAAGAGCGTGCGTTTTCACTTTACAAAAGCAATACATGCAATCAGTAGAAGTCAGAGTTGCCCTTCGAATATTTTCAATACACGTACTTTGCATCTGAAATAAGTACACAAAATCATCTCCTGGACTTTCCTGTTGGTCTTTTCAATAACAGAATAGGCCATAATAGACAATAGATTGTTCGATACATTTCTGTTCTTACGTATTTGTTTTAATAATATATTAGTAAGTATCCTAGATGAAATTAGCCCTTATTCGAGTAAAATGACCCTCGATTTACCAACGCACATGTTCTGAGCAGAGTCTGACGAGATTTATTCAATTATGTGCTTATAGAGTTCTTTAACTCGAAAATAATCGTTTTTCTGATGATAAATGTCGTTCTTCAAAATCTGAAAATTTCCTAACTCGTAATGTTAAAAAAATGGGAAGAAGTTGCTCGATTAAGTTCAGCAAACTGTACTTGAATGTTGCATGGAAAAGACACTGGTAACATGGCTCTATAGACGAATCCGATGCTAAGTGTCACGTACGTTTTACAATACATTTATTTTACATGTTCAATGTAACTAGGATAATTGGTGTATAGCGGTAAGTCCTAGTAATACAGTTAATTATTCTACTGATAGCTAATATCTCTTTCTCATAACATACGAATAGTCGTAAACAAGTGTATTAGTATGTCGGATATATTTTTTTACAAAGACTATAATAACAGAACTACGGTAATAACAAAATATTGGTTATACAAAGGTGTACCTGTTATGATGAATGATGGCAATTTATAGGATATTTGTTTGATATATTTTCTTATGGTTCTGTAATTATTATTTTCATCTTGCTTGAAGTGATTTTCGTTCAAACTTTTTCATACGCAATACTTTTTAGCAATTCATAAACAAACAAGTGATTGATGGATGTAAACGAATTTATTGAAAACATGTAAACACAATCGATATGCATCCCGTAAAGTATATGGTTTCATATTACTGTAGAATTTTTTCTTATTCATTTTCTTGAAGGATGTTTTCATTTCAATCAGCACCATCCTGAAAAGTTTACATAACTTCTTAAGCTTGACTCAAAGGTAATACAGTTGCAAGAATTTTTACAAAATTACTGAAGACGTATTGAATTAGAGCTAAACAATTATCCAGCAGTGTTACATAAGAGAAAAAGAGAACGAAAGATATTTATCACTCTGTTATATCTTATTCTATAGAGAAAAGAAAAAAAGCTGGCATTTATTACATTTTTCATACGGAAGGTGTTGAAGAAACTTGGTATGCAAATAAAATCGTGTTCGATATTCTTTGAGATCCATAATAAATCGATTTTTGACGGAAGCACAGGAAATCGAACAGTGTGTGTATGAAAAAATCCTCTACACATCCAATTATCCATCCATATTTAGTATGTATTATATATTGCTGAAATGCAATTGATCAACATAAATGATTACTTTAAAATATTTCCTCGAATATTTCATTATTATTCGACCTAGTTGCGTGGAGGAATGTGTATTCTTTTCATGTATCCATGATGTTTGCTCACAAGAAAAACTTAATACTCCTTGTCAACCTATTGGCCTGCTTTGATTTTATGTGCATGAAATAAACTTTTCAGTCAGCCAATGAGAAACATATATTTCTATTCAGAAAAGCTGATCGTATTAAAATTTTTCAAGGATCTAGCAGTGGAATTCCAAATTGTTTATAATAAAGAGGTCAGCTCACAATATTGAATTGTTCATCATGTGTTATAGCTTTTAAATTTCAAACTATGTAGAACGTCATCTTTCTTTAATTTATCCTACCAGACTAATGATTTAAAATTTTGAATTCATATAGACAAAACTTGTTTTCACTACAGTGTAGCAGAGGAGCAGAATCTACCCGTGTGCGCCCACGGCCGTGGGGGGAAAATTTTGAAAACTTAGGGAGTGGGGGAAATTTTTGGAAAAATATTTTCCCTCCTTGAAAATATATTTTCCCTTCTAGACTAGGAGGGGGAAATATTTTACAGCATTCTGAAGCGAATCTTACTTGCTAAATTATATATGCATTGATCAGATCTTGGACTTTTTTCTGGAAATGAAGATGTTTATTT
>OENT01003348.1:0-13110 GCA_900239685.1 Rotaria macrura | reverse complement strand
TTCCGACCCCGCCCCGCCCCGAGCTTACTTTCTTTTTTTCTTCTCCTCCCCGCCCCGTGTAGGGTATCCCCCGCCCCGCCACGCCCCACCCCCTCACAAAAAATTGCTCCCCGCCCCGTTTCACCCAAAATGCTCCCCGCCCCGCCCCGATTCCCCGCCCCGTTTCGGTCTCTATACTCTCTGTATCTCAACTTTTGTAATTCGTTTGATTCCTCAATTAGTTTGGAACATAAACCACAGAAAGTGATGAAATAGATTAAATAATACTCTCTTATTGGGAATAAAGCATCATTTATCTTCGACTATGGTTTCGATGTTGACTGTTGTTTACTAAAACTTACTCTATATTATTATTTTCGAATGCTATTGAAATGATGAGAAAAACTAGAAAAAAAGAAATTAATGATAGATTGTAGTACACAATGTATTTCATTGATACGAATTGAAACATTTTTCATATACTAATAGTTCAGCATGTGATCAAACAATTTAATTTAGAAATAGAAACAATTCAAAGTAATTAGTTTTAAACGAAGCGAGTCGTTTGAGCATTGATATTCAAAGTTGCGTAAAATTTTAGGGAGCTATTTTCATTGTATGGTGAAACGTAACATTACTTGTAAGATTTCGAAATCGTTCTAGACCTGCTGTATCCCACTAAAAGATGAAAATAAAACTATTGTTTACTGAAACCCAGGTGAAACAATCGTATACAGATCATATCTGATCTTACAGATAATCTGATATCATCAGATTCTTACGATATGATCTTTCAAAATCGTACAAAAGTCATATTATCAGATTCCATATGTTTCTTGCTATAAGATGCTAGCATAAATATTATATGATTTTTATTATAAAATTCTTTCAAAATCAGACGGTCGGTGTCTTGTATGATCTGATAAGATCGTAAATTAGGATTCCAGTGATACAAATAGTCTTTGCAGCGATAATTTCTATTATTTTAAAAAGTATATTTAAACAATAAGACTTGCTAATTTAAAACATCATGCGTTGCTTGATTGCAAATACATCTTTTATATAGTTGTTTACTCTTCTAGAGAGTTTTCCGTACATAGGCAAATTTAATTTATTCAAGACTACCCAGGTCGAACGATACGGACCGTTGAGTGGACGCAGTTATACGGACCGTAACATCATTAAAATAGGGCCGTATACGGCCGTATTTTCACAGTACACGGCTCCGTGTACGGTGCTATTTCTGGGCACAGTAATAAAGGATCGTATACTGTGAAAATACGGCCGTATACGGCCCTATTTTAATGATGTTACGGTCCGTAGAACTGCGTCCACTCAACGGTCCGTAACGGATATCCGTTTTGATCGACCTGGGTAGCCAGTTATAAAGCTCCATTTCATACACTAATGTTATCCTTTTAAGTTACTTAGATGAGTTTAAAGATTCTAAATACACCAGATCAAATAATTTTTCAATACCATGCGAAGTTTTCTTAGCTTGCAACGACATCTATTTTTCGTTTCGATGCAGAACAAACAGTTCTCGATATTAAATTTTTCTAAGATTCATTCTAAAAGTTTTGTTTTTATATAGTTACCGAATAATTAACATTTTAGTGTCAAAGGATGAAAATATTTCAAAAAGAATAACTTCTCGAACAAAGAAACATCAAATGAAGAATTTTCAACTGAGATTGTTGATAGAGTATCCATCGAAATTATTGAAAAATCTATTGATTGACATCTCTCTAAAAATATACTCAACCAATATTTCAAAAAAAGTTTTGTTCTCAATTGAATAACTTATATTAATCACTTTTTTCTTATTTTCAACACTTTTTTCTAGTGTTTTATTGACTTGCTAATGATATACATTCAGATTTCACCGATGCTTTTTCAAAATTAGTTAATCGTGTTGAAACTCATCAAGACAAAGTCGAAAAACAATTCAAGAAATTTTCAAAAACAATGAGTCAAACAAGAATAGGATTTATGTACATTTTTCGAAAGAATTTTCTACATTGATACATTTTATTTTAGGTCGATTCTAATTTAGAAAAATATCGTCGTGATGATGAAATATTTTCTCGAACTGTAGTAAGTGACATTTGTCTTCTTATGTATGTATATTTGTCTTTCGTATGTTAAGGAGCATAATGGTAAAAATTTATTAGATATTTATGATGCTGGTGATTGTGGTCGATATGTTCGAAAGGTCACGAAAATTTTATTCTCGATGGATGAAATGAGCGAGTCAATTCTTTATGCTAATTCGACTTATGCAAAGCCTGGGCTTGATCCTGATCGTATGCGAAAATTTAAAGCTACGTATCTTTTATTACTATTCTTAAAATAGGAGTAGCTGCTATCTCAAACGATTTTCTATGAGTGATGTGAAATATTCCTATAAACAGGTAAGCAGTTAAGTTTCATTGATCTTTGTTCAACATTCTCCTTGGTTTTCGGCAAAGATTTAAATGATCTTGATAAGAAAGCAAGTTGGTAAAGAAGAATTTACGCCTTTAAGTTTTCTTTTTTTAATCTTGCCCTGATTCGAGATATAATATAATACAAGAGCAAATGTTCTTTAAAGACATGCTTTTTTCTGCTTTTTATCTCCTTTTGTTTTAGATTGAATAAGTTTCTTCATCAAACTATTGATTTAAAAGGTTAATTTATTCTGCTTTTTCAATTTTAGATGCAATTCGTACTCATTTTCGCATGAGTGATTCACATTGGCACGAGTTCTTGAATTTATGTCTTCATAGATCTTTAAGCCAAATATTGTGCGACGTGCGTCGTAAGTATAAAATAGGTACACAACAACAGTAACAACAACGTGAACCTCAACCACAATCATCGGCTTTATCATCAGCTCTTCGTTGTACAAGTACCACAGCACATTACGAACAATGTGCTAATGGCTTGTAAATTGAAATAGATTATTAGTAGCAGTGAGTTTTGTATTTATTTATATTTTTTATATTTATGCTATTGAAATTGTTTATAATGATGACATAAATGTATCTATAACACGAGAAAACTAATTGTATTAAAATATCCCTTAAAGAGGGGGAACTAGAGAAAGAGATTTCGTTATAGGTTGAGTACGAAGGTTCTCTAAGATCTTACAAGAATACTAGTCGATCATACACGATCTTTTCATAAGATCATACAAGAACCGTACAGTAAGATTTTATCAGAAATGCTGGCTTTAAGATTTAAGTATGAAATCGTACAAGATCTTATACGATTACCGTAAGATCTCGTATGTTCATATAAGATCATGCAGTAAGTTCCGACATGTTCTTGCAAGAATCATATAAGATCTTGCAGTCGGATTGTTTGACCTGAGAATACAACAACGATATTGTTACAATATGCATCTTCTTTGTTTGTCCACTATTATTGATTTCCTGGAATTTCTAAAATTGAAGAGAAACCAATCATACACATTTATGGAATTATGAAGATGAGATAACCTACGAAATCGGAACCAACAGCGTGCCACTGACTCTGGTTTAACGCGTTTTCCTGAGCAACCAAGAAAAGGTTAGTCAAACAAGAACAAAACGAAAAATACTTACTGTCATTCGTAACAAAATTGCCGTTTTACCAACTCGAGAATCACCAACCATGACGATTTTTAATAAATCATCACTGTAAATTAGAAGTATTTGTTTAGTTAGTATTTTTCCTTCGATGATCAAAGATGAAACATACGTTTTAGTTGTCATCGTAAGATACTTTTTTCTTGTTATTTAACTTTTCCCTCCTACCCAGGAGGAAGGTTACGGTCCACTGTAAATTACCGTAACTTCGCCGTAAACGGCCGTTTCTA
Source organism: Rotaria macrura (assembly GCA_900239685.1). NCBI lineage: Eukaryota > Metazoa > Rotifera > Eurotatoria > Philodinida > Philodinidae > Rotaria > Rotaria macrura. Next base: position 9,290 of record OENT01003348.1, on the reverse strand, counting down.
CGCCGTAATTACACCATAAACGACCGTATTAATGCCGTATTCCACCGTAAACCAGGTCCATGATTTACGACCGTATTCTCACCATACTTTCGCCGTATCTGTATCGTATATCGATCGGATACGGCCGTATTCGCGTTAAAATACGGTCGTAAATCATGGACCAGATTTACGGCCGTATACGCTCCGTATTTGACCATAAACGGCCGTATACGTACCGTATGCTTTCACCTGGGTAGCCAACTGACAACTTGCGAAATTTTATATTCAATTCTAAATCAAGAGAGTTTACAATAAAATTCATAAGACTATTACATAATCAAAAATACAAAGTTGATTTTTTTTCATGCTGATTGTCTCTGTCTAGAAAAATGACATGGACATGGGTAGTCTAATACATCATGCTTGAAAAACGCGTCAACTGAATACAATTGTGTATAGAGTTCAAAAAAAAACCAATAAGTTTCAATTGAACTATACAAATGGTACTCTGCTAAAACAGATATCATGGAACTACTATATTAATTTACAATGTACTCTGGTGAAGTTTGAATAAAAAAATTAGTTCACATCCTGCTGTAATTTTAATATTTTAAATACTCATAGGTGGTTTATACAGAACGATAAAAAATGTACTTATAAGTATGAATCTAATCTCAGTTCTCTGTTGCACACTTCTTTGTTTTGAAAAAACTCAACTTTGGAAATGCAGGACAAGAAGTGAGCGTATTAAATAAATTTAAGTGTGTTTCATAGTTGAAGATGATGTTTTTTCTGTTGTGTGAAACAGTAAGAAGACTTGTCATCAGTAATAAAGTATGTTTATCAAAATATTCAAGTAGCGCTCGAGACAGCATGCTCGAAGATTGTTAATTTTAAAATGTTATGGCAGCTATCAAAGAAAAATGAATTTGTATACATGGCAACTTGTGAAATTTAGCGTTGTGTTTACTATCACTTTTTTATAGATGACATGAGTACTAATAAGAGAAAAAGAAGCCGAAAAGAACAGTGAGCAAATATGTATGCTTGTCATAATACCATGTATTGATCAGTATTCAATAAGGAAAAAAGGAGATATTTGAGTAATACATTATCAACGTCTAGATAAGAAAATATTCTCAGAGTTTGACTTCCAATAAATGTGTTTTAGTTGATTGTAAGAGACTAAATTCTATTTTATTTTCTGATAAGAAATATCAAGATTCTTCTCAATGATTAGTGTAAATATTTTTAAAACTTTTCACCCATGAAAAGAAAACATTCAAAATTACAGTAATGTCATGACGACTTGCTAATTACAAAAAATAGGATTAGAAATGAAAACAATATCGTTTTCGATGACGAAATGAGCAAATTGTTTTCATATACTTTAGAATTAGTAATGATTAAAATATTTGAAACGATGTCATTGTTTGGTTGTCGGTGGGTGTGGATGTTGGTGTGAGTAACGACCTTCTCTTCTCTCCCAACGAAATCCGTATCCTCACCTGGAAGAAACTCGAATAGATCGAGTGATAATTCGTTGAATAAAGATTCGAAATTCATCTCTGATTCTTTGACGTGCAGCAAGCAAAATACTGCATGTTTTCTCTTCATGCTGAATAGAAAAATACATAAGATGCTGAACGTCATCATTTACACTCTTGTTTTCTTTCTGCCATATACTACAAGTTATGTTTAGTCGAAAAAATATGGGCAATATTGTCATTTCGTTTTTTTAGTCAAAGAAATTGGAAACAAGATTACAAAATTTATCGAAAAAGATTGCACACAACAATCAGTCAAACTAGACATAATGAATAGTTTGATAGGGAATTAATTAAGTAGTTGAATTGTTGAATAGTTGAATTTGGAATTTCACAGATTCAATAATTAAAGACAACTTTCGCCTTTGGTATGTATTCTTAACATCCAATCCATTCAGTGATAGCGTTGTTCTCAATGAATTAAAGAGATCCGGAAGATTAACTAATTCACGACGCACGTTCTGTTTTAGAATGCATCTTGCGTCTAGCTGATCTCATGACTTCGATACAACTAGAAGAAAAAAAAATAGGTTATTTCACTCTATAATGATTTTATTTTCCGTGATGATAAAATTGAATTTAGTAGGATATGCAAAATAGGAACAAATGTTGAGTCCTTTACAATGATAGCTAGGTTAGAAATAAATAATCTTCGAATGAGATTTTGTTTCATCCATTACTCGAGAGGGAGAAGTGTGATCAATTTACGAAGAGCTCGTCGTCGACTTTGAAACGATGAACATTTTCCATTGGCTGGTCGATTACATCCATTAGTTCCACAACAGGTTACATCCATGTACAAGTTAGGATATTTCTGCATCTCAACACACGTATTCTTGGCCACAGGTGCGTAGCCCCATTTCGTCGTACCGGCTGATTGTTCTTCTTGAGAACATGCGTTATCGTCTTGGGTGCATTGAAATTGATATTTGGCGCATTGACATACATCGCCATCGCCGCAGTCATCCATGTCTGGCAAAAGCATGCATTCTTTATCAGTGCCCCCATAGCATCGAACTGATGAGACGATCTTCGAGAGAGTACAGCAGATCAAAGCCAAAAATAGCAGTCGATTCATTGTGCGAGCAAGAAATGTTTATGCAAGTTGTCGAATACCGAACTATGTAACAGCTCCTAAATGTTCTTCTACTTACCTGAATATCATGATTATATACCTTTTGAATAAAAGGAAAAGAAAGCTTTTTTTTGGTAACCGATCGACGATACAGTTGGCATGACTGGCTCCATTTTAATAGTTACTCCCGTAGGCAAGAAGCGAAAAGAAAAAAAGTACAAGCTTACTCATTCATGTTTATCCGTTGCAGTTCTAGTCTTGCTGCATGCAAACCTATATGTTTTATTTTTTATCCAAGCATATAATTTTGGATGTTGGAAACACAGCATGGAGAGAAACTATTGTGAATCACTATCAATAGTAAATATCTATTAGACATAACCTAACATGCATTCATCGCTACTCAATCATCAGCGAAGAATGTGATCGATTTTCTAGCCAACCGAAATTCTCTGTTACTGGAGTCCATGTGCCTTCATAATGACGTTCCAAAGTCGTTGGAATTCGGAGGGCTCTCTTATCACGAACTAGATTTCGTTATGAAAATTTCGAATCAAAGAAAAATTGATACCAGAAACAAGATTTTACTATTGATTTCCTAGAAAATTGAACGTTTTGAGACAAACTCCAGTGAAATTTTGTAAAACTATAATGATTGAAACAATCAAAACGTGCTTCATTTCTGCAGCGAAGCACTACACTGCAATACAAGCTAGGGGAAAACAACTGACTTTTTGAATTGAAAGTCATCAACATCATTTAGATAGCGAAACTCATCGAAGAGTCAGAATATTTAACAAGATTTGTTGATTAGTATTCATTTCAAATCGATTTGAATGCCAGCATGCAATTTTACGTTTCGAGAATAGTAACAACAACAATAGGTCACATGCTATCACATATAAAATATCACTAAGTTTAAGCGTAAAAATTCTTTCATTCGTTCCAAACAAACAACATCTTCATCCAATAATGTTCATTCAAAGAAAAACCGTCAAAAAATTTCATATTGATCCACGCAAATCTATTTATATGAATATAATTAGAACTTGTTTTCGTTTTCTATTTTTAATTTGAAGATATTCATCTTTCATATTCATAGTTTTTCCATTTCTTCATGGTTTGAAGCGTTTTAGATCCGTTAAAACTCTATTCGATAGGACGTCAAATGTTTGTGAGTCGACAGATTTTATTGTTATTTTACTTCAATGAACATGATATAGATATAGAAATTATATTGGGGTGAAACATGCTGGAAAAGATCACGTTGTTTCATTACCAAGAGCGATACATCGCCAGGGTGTAACCAATAGGATAGTTTTCCCGTTGCCCATGTCCGATGATTTTATGATTGGTCTGTTAATTTTTCAATTTAACTGTTAAGCAGAAAATAATGAACGAAAACAGTATATGAATAGATGGTTTTTTTGGACATTTTTTTTCATATTCTTCTCAACATTTCTTTCTCTCGTACTCAAAATCGATTTTTAAATACATATTTAATTTAAATTGACCACTTGTTTCAATATCGTCTTCTAGTGCCAGAGATTGAACCGGTTGTAACGACTCAAGGTAATGCTTCTATAGTTATGGTTGCTACACCCTTGATATATTGTTTTGTACTTATTATGTATTCATTTGTCCTTACCTGTAATAACTTATTTTCTCTCTCTCAATCAGGGTGTAAAGGCACTAACTAAATACATTAGAGGTACAATTCTTGATGTGGAAATAAATATCAGACCATTGATGAGAAGCTACCAAGAACACGATGTGGTAGCACGAACTCGATATTTTCTCATTGATCATAGATTCAGCCAATGCAAATTCAGAATTGTAGAAAGCGTCAATAAGGAGAAAAGTTTATTGGACATAGCATTCGTTAGTGACGTTTCTTGTAAATAATATAAATCGTATTTGAGTGGAACGGTTGAAAATGAGAGATGTTAAAAAACATTCTTCAATGGATTCAACTCGTATGAAGTTGACTTAATCTATCTTTCATTGTTGTTCACATCGGATAGTTATTTGATGATTTTTTTCAGACATGATTCACTTTTTATTCTTGAAATTTAGTACAATTAAAATATTTCAAAGTAGTTCAGTTACAATTTAATCTGTCTTTGCCACAAGAAAACTGCTAATAGTTCTATTACCAATCATGTTGGAAGTTGTTTTAAATCGATTAGTAGAGAAATTATGTTAAATATCGTTTGATATCCAGTTGAGTATATTTTGAATTTATCGTTGATTATTCAAGCTATTCAATATACTGCCTTTCTTAATTTGCTTTCCGGTTACGTTTCTTCATTTGCGTTTTCTTTGGGAATGGCATCAGGTCGGGCAACTGTGAATACCAATATGGTTCTTGACTTTAGTTGAAATAAGATTAATTACCGAACTACAAGAAGAGTCATCTGGCAATCGCTCGGCTTTTCGTAGCAAATCTTCAACTATTTGAAGTCGACAGAGGCGGACTTTTTCGTCAGGTATTTCTACAAATTGATGTTGATTCACGCATGCTCGAGTTTGAAGTAGGAGATGAAATCCACACGAATGTACATCTACTTACTGTAATTTCTTGAATTCAGTTGGAAGAGCAATTCTCCAATTATCCTGAAATTTTGAGGCTATATTTTAACGAAGAATACTCTGCATGTTCAACACATGTAGTAAACGTGTAATATTCTGTGAACGTTGCAGATGAGTTGTTGGTGGGGAATCGAGCTCGATAACAAGCTTTTCTTTGAGATCGAGGAGTATTAGATACAAATGCTTATTTTGATTTATAGGACAAAGGGTAATATCATAATTGTGCCAAGTAATATCAATATCCTTGAGACGATTTTTCAGAATATCCGATACGATTAAAATTTCAATTACCAATACGCGATTATTGCGTGGAGCAGTTGATGCAGTTAAAAATACAACGACCATAATAGTGGGAGTAGGTAAACCTCGTTCATCAGGTTATTCTGTTCAACTCTTGTGCTACTGTCAAAATGCTTAATGCACGCCGTATCAGTTCAACTAGTCACTTTGGTGTCCACATGAATCGTGAAGGTCAGGGGTACAGACCTGTCACAAAAAATTTTCCTCATTAGCCATTAACAATGTAATAGGGATAATACCAACCTCTTAACCCCAAGATTTTCAGCCCAAATGTTTTTGCAGTTTTGAAGGCCGTAGGGAACTTGGTATTTGATTAAAAAAATGACGTTGAACTCAAGTCAGAGTGTTCAGAAAACTTTGTAAGAGTGTGTGTATGTATAGCGTTGTTGTATGTATAGTCCACTAGTTTCATATGGGTGAGATGATGAATTCAAAGTGAATCTATGATCATCTTAGGTACCCAGGTCGAATGATACGGAACGTTGAATGGATGCAGTTATACGGACCGTAACATCATTAAAATAGGGCCGTATTTTCGTAGTATACGAGTCCGTATTCGGTACTGTTTCTGGGCACAGTAATAAAGGGTCGTATACTGTGAAAAAAAGCCGTATACGGCCCTATTTTAATGATATTACGGTCCATATAACTGCGTCAACTAAACGGTCGATAACGGATATTCGTTTTGATTGACCTGTGTATGTTTGTTACGCTTTTCACAGTGCATGTATTAGCATGTGTTAGTGACGGATGCGGTGCTTTTAGGGTTGGGTATAGCCAGTTCTGTGATGGGCGATCTTTGTATTGTAAGGCCAGTAATTGATATCATTTTTCTTTCGGTGAAAAGTTTTAGTCCGAGGATTATGTGGTTTCGTTGGATTCCTCGTTGAATTCCTGTCTTGATTATCGATAATTCGAGGCATTTCGTTTTAAAATTTTTAATAGGGTCAATTTTGCTAGAATAATGGCCCAGTCCTTTCAACAGGATATTTCAATTTTAGCTCGTTTCTATCGATACCAAATATAGAAATAGTGAAACAAAGTATTCTTTTTAGCAGTATATCGTGAGTTCGGATGGTCTGATGGCCGTTAGAGTTTGAGTTTGGATGACGGTGTGGCTTTATTAATGTGTATTTCATGTCCTCACTAATCCCTATACATAATACCCTCTGTGGCTCATCTTCAATCGAAATAACACAAAGAAAATTAGAGAGAAAGATATATAGTACAGACGTTTTATCCGTATTCTTCTTCTTCTCAGTCAAATTCTGTCATTACAGAACCATATTGTGAGATTATAATACTCAACTTGAAATGCGGTATGGACTACTGCTATTATTTCATTTGCTTCTAGATATAAATAAACTAAACGTCTTTTTAAATTTTCATCTAATTTTCATCTTCTACCTCCTTCTATAGTCTCATAATAACTACCTAGGTAATCCGAGAATTATATGAGAATTCGTGTATTTTTAAGTTAATTAAGCTCTTCATCTTGATACTCCTTCATATTAGTATAAGTTCTTTTGATACTTTAATTCAAGAAAAATTTTCTGTTCACAAAAATCAGTAAAAATTGATAAAACTATTGAAAAATCATGTTTTGCCATTCATTCTATGGTGAAGTGAACAAGAACATAGTAAGAGTCATTTCAATAAATATTTGTAACATAGAAAATATCTCATTTTCTTAGGATGGAAAAGGTATCAGTGGTTTAAAGTGTCGACTTAATACATTACGACTATTCAGTTACTTTAATTCGCAGACGTCAGAGGATGATATTTTGTTATAGAATTGAAGAAATTTGAAAAAACGTTTTTTTAATTTCGAAAAGTATTCTGTGCCTTTTTTATCTGAATAATGTACTTCTAGACGGCTTGGCATTTTTTCACGAGCACGAAGACGTGCTCGATTCTCGTCTGTCTTATCTCAAGGTGTGCTATTAAATTCAGTCCCTCACCTTTTCTATGCCGACAGTATCTTCATATAAATCTGCAGTATGTATCTACCCATCATACTATCTTTTATTGTAATAGAATTTTCTGATGGTCAATCGGAGAATTTTCCTGATTGTAAATCGGGCCCATTATCAGCATTTCCGATTTGTGATCAATCATTGCCATCTCGACAACGAGCTGTTGATCTAATAAGTCGTATGACTGTAGACGAAAAAATTTCTCAGATGATTACAACAGCTGACACCATAGATCGTCTGGGTCTACCAAAATATGAGTGGTGGTCGGAAGCTCTTCATGGTCTTGCTTATTCTCCGGGAGTATCGTTCGGTGGTGATTTACCTGCAGCTACTTCTTTTCCGATGCCAATTAATCTTGGCGCAACATTTAATATGAGTCTTGTTCATCATATAGCGAGTATTATTTCAACGGAAGCACGTGCTTTCAACAATGAAGGTCGAGCTGGTCTTACTTTTTTCACACCAAATATAAATATATTTCGTGATCCACGTTGGGGTCGCGGACAAGAAACACCTGGTGAAGATCCGTTTCTAACATCTCAATACGTATATGCACTTATTCAAGGTTTGCAACGTGGTGACGATGAACGGTACTTAAAAATAGCCGCTAATTGTAAACATTTTGATGCTTATGACTTGGAAAATTGGAATGGTACAAGTCGCCATCATTTTGACGCTCGAGTAACTGATCAAGATTTGGTTGAAACATATTTACCATCGTTTAAAACTTGCATTCAAGATGCACAGGTCGCTAGTATTATGTGTAGTTATAATTCCATTAATGGAATACCAGCTTGTGCTCATCGATTTCTATTGGAAACTATAGCAAGGTAAATTTTATTCTCTTATAAATGATAAGACAATCTTTACGATCCGAAATTCTTAGAGAATCTTTTCAACTAAATGGCTTTGTTGTAAGCGATTGTGGAGCTATAGGAAATATTTTATATACGCATCACTATACGTCCACTGTTGAAGACACAGTTGCTGTGGCTCTACACGCTGGTACCGATCTTGAATGTGGTGTATTCTATTTATTTCACTTAGATCTTGCATTGGAACGTAAAAAAATAATTGAAGCGGATATTGATCAAGCATTAATGCGAACATTCGATGTCCTGATTCGACTTGGTTGGTTTGATCCACCGGAACAACAGATTTATCGAAATTTAAATAAGAATCATGTTGATACGTTAGAAGCAAGACAACTATCACTTAGCAGTGCTCAAGAAAGTATTGTTCTATTGAAGAATATGAATGATGCGCTACCATTAAATATAGACCAATTAATTAATAAGAAAATAGCTTTGATTGGACCAACGGCAGATGCCACAGTGACGATGCAAGGAATTTATCATGGTCGTGCTCCATTTCTTATTGATCCTGTAACAGGTTTTAAAAACTTAACAGCAGGTATGAGAATATATGAACGAATCATAATTCTACGAGATGATTACAATTTTGTTCGCATGAAGAAACTAATCTTGCTTCTTCTCAGTTATATCAGATAATTAATTAACATGCCATTTCTCGTTGATTTGTTTTTGTGTCAACAAACGTTTGAGTTCTTTGATTCATCTGATAGCTACTTAGGAGTCATATCTAGGGAAAAATTTTACTTTACCGAAGCATATGCTGAAGAAAACAACAATACCCAGGTCGACGATTCCGGCCTCCGTTTCTGGACCGTTTCTGGCCGGATTCCGGACATTTTCCCGAAACTTCCTGCAGGATCCGGTGTCTTTCCGTCGGGAACCTGCCGAAAAAAACTAGGAACTTGGAAGCAGTATTCCCGGCCGGAAAGTCATCGTACCGGAATCC
>OENT01003346.1:0-13114 GCA_900239685.1 Rotaria macrura | reverse complement strand
TGTTTATTTGATCAATCTCTTGATCTTATTCGCAGCTAACCATCATACTAATGGCCGTTCCACTATCCGCAACCTGTGGACCCGCTTGGTAGCATCCAGCTTAGCCCCAAGGAAAACATAAAGTACACTATAATTCTTCTTTTCACGGAACTTGAGTAGAAATCAAGATCGTTAACATATAACAAAAATGATTAGAAAATACCAAACAATAGTTTTCTCTGTTGGTTCTTTGATGCAAAAGTTGAGCAAAGACTTCTCAAGTCAATAGCATCTGTTTTCTCTTGGTATATAACGATGCGTCCAAAAAAACACTATTTAAACGAGTTTGTGTCATCGTCGACCGCAAGCCTGTCTTCATGCGGTTCATCACCGAGAAAGATCATTCTGCAGTAGCAGTGGTGACTGTGACCGACCATCAGGTTAAGCCATAAAAGTTGATTAAATTGATGAAACATAGCTTTTCCAATTGGTTCTTCGTTAAATACATCAATGATCGTCGATATTTTTGTTATTCCCATCTCTTTGTCATCAATGAGTGTTCGAAAGGAATCTCGAACCATTGTACATTCTTTTTCTTAATCTTTCACAATCGATATCGTTCACTATGAATGCTTGTATTCCTACGAAAACGTATCAATAGTACTAGCACAAGAACCATTTGCCACCGCGATTATAAATTCTTGCACTAGACATAGCAAAGGAAAAATGAATGAATGAGTGGACGCTTATCAGCCATTAAATAGATTGTTAAGCAGTAGTTGATCAAAAAGATCAATACCATTTGTATGTAAACCAACGACGATAAAAACTAAACAAACGGTGAGAAAACATGAAGCAAGTAGAAAAATATCTGAAGAACATCGAGAGAAGAAAACAAGAGAAAGCGTGTATATATATATATGAGATATATGTGTGTCATCTGTACGATAATAGAACGCAGGACAGAAAGAAACATCAGAGATAAGACAATCACCCTATAACTTGCATATTTGCAACAATATTTATCCGGATGTATTAGGTGCTCAGGGTAACAAATCCTGAGAATAGAAAATAAAAAAATTCAATCCGAAATCAAGTGAGGCTGAGTCTCATCTACTGAAAACTAGGCGAGGCTCAAGCATCACTGGTCTCGCTGGCTCCGCCACCACTGCGTAAATGTACTCAAAGAGAATTAGATTTTCCTTTTACTACACTGTTTCAGTTCAATTCATGATCTTGCATACAACCCTAAAAAGTCAGCTAAAAGACGAAACTTCATAACAGTATGAATCTATGTATAGTATATTTAGATACCGAAAAATCTTTTCTGAGAGTAACTCGGAACTGATGTTGTTAATATATCTGATGTGTACAACTGCGAACATTACTTTAGCAAGAATATCTTACGTTCAGTATTAATCGAGCCTGTCAATATTACCTCGATTCGAAGGCTACAAGGTATATAAAGATTGTATCTTTATAATCGAAGAATAGAACTCTCTCTTGCAATATCGAACTCACAACTGCAGTATTCAGTTTTTTTTGAATATATTTACAAAGCAAAATTCATTTACAGTGTTCTTGATATTCTCATTGTGAGGAAGATTCATTGTAACCTCATCGAATTTCACTCAAGTGAGCCAAAACATAAAGTGAAATGTTGATAGATAGTAGTGATAATGATGATGATGCACAATCTATCCATATTTATTCTTGACTTCTCTAAATTCTTTCTGTTCTTTTAAAACCTAATGATAGTTTTCATAAAGTACTCAGTAAGATGGATTGCTGTTAGCTTTATAAGTGACAAGTAGATTAATCATAATTAAAATTAATCACCTTCTTTTTACCTTGCAGATATTGACGTTCATTTTCTTCAATAAGAACCATAATCAACATTCTTCATAACTAATCAAAGCTTCGAAATGAGATAATAAAAACAAAAATAAATGAATTTGCAATGAGAACTTTGTTCAGTAGGAATGAAAATTCTAGAAATTTCTATGTTATCTAGTGCCTGCTTTATTATACATAGGGTTTGTGTTCATGAGTCATGTAAAGGTGTTAATGTAAACATAGAATTTCTTCGAAGTTCTCATCATGCAAAGAACTTTTGCAGCAATACCAGCTAATGTAACTTCAGTTTACATGATTCACAGAGTGACACATAGAAAAAGTGATGCAAATTTCTCGTAGCACATTACATGTTTTTATCATAGCCTGAAACCTATTGAAGTTTTGTTCGGTTTTTGGAAGAGAACCTAAACAACGTGAATCATTGTTGCTGAATCATAAGAGTTGAGGGCGTGAAACGAAAATTGTTTGTTTTACTAGATTTTTTATAATATGAATTGATGTAAAAACCGTTTAACGAATCTCGACCACTGATAAACATTTCACAACTGAGTATACATTACATTACATTGCGACAGATTTTGAATAACGGAAAATTGTTACATGACTGAAATCAACTTATAAAGATCTTGTGAAAAGAAAACAATTTTACTGCTACAGTAATATTGTCTCTAATTCTTTTTTTCTTGTTAAAATCATTAGTCACTTGTGTAAAGTGACAAAACAATGATATATGAGAAATAACGTTTTTTCTTTTTTCCTATATGCGCACTGTTGTCCTGTCTAGATAGTGGATGAGGAAAGATTTAAAAAACGAAAAACTTTGGCTTAGTGGTATTCGACTTGTTAGAAATATGTGCCCTGTCGAAGCTAGAAGAAGACAAACTAGACTTGTCGTGTGATCAACTGTGGGAAACGAAACTATAAGAGAAGTGTAAACTTGTTTTACTTCATCGCGTTTGAAAAGTGAGATGTGAATGTAAACGATATGTGTTTGATTACAGAACGCGTACACATATTACACTAGAAATGATCACAGGTAAAAAAGACTTATATTTTACTCCTCTTCGATTCTTGAACAAAAAATATGTATGTAATGGTAGTTCTGCTATATGATAATAGGTTTTAGTTGTTTGACTTATGAAGCTCAACATTATCATCTGAACGGAAATCGAGAACCTTCTAACTGTAAGGCGAATCGAATCAGTAGACTTCTTTTCGATGGAGTATGCTTCCGTGTTCACCAGGACTCCTAGAGTGTTCTATCAAGTCTTATTAGTTACTATTGAAGTAATGACTATCCTTTTTGAATAGAACAGTTATTTTTGGAGATGAATATTGTTTCGATCTATGAATCTTGATATCTAGTTGACTAGACTATAGATATAGTAGATCTTTCACAACATAAACTATGACTAATGAGCATCAATATTTCAGAGAAGTCCCTCATTCAAATGCGGCAATTCAACTGTTGTTTTTTAACTATACCGTCTTCCAATTAACCCTCGGAAATCGATGTAGTTTGGCACAGCAATAAACTCGTTCATAACTCAATATATCTTGGATTGTAGTTGGATGTATTTAATTTGTTTTGACTCCTTTTCATTTATCAAAAAATGACTGTTCATACATAAGAGACTGACTTAGCTACACGCAAAGAAGAAAAATGCATAGACATGAAGACTAGCTGGTCACCACCCGTTGTTCAATTGTTCAAGTTGTGTTGGAGTCGTTCATGATGAATGATTCTTCCTTTATGCTTGTTCATATTTTTGATTCGAGTATATTTTAATTCTAAACAGCAGGTTTTGTTCATATCGAAATGTTAGTGTAACAGTGAACTCAATTACTTCACAAAAATCCAGCAGTTACCATTTGAAATCTCAAGTTATGGAGCGTTGTTGTTTCATAGTATTCGAAATGCTAACGAGTATTCTTAGACGCTATCTAGCAATAGATTCCGACAGATATGTATGAAAAGTGAATGCCGACTTTGAAGTTTCATCTTTCTATACGAACACTTACAATGGAATATTCACGGTATTCTTGCCTTAATAAGATTTGAGAAATTTTATTATCTTTGTTCTAAAAATTTGAGATAAAACTTATCAACATCTGCTGATCATAATATGTTTTGATTTATATTATTAACCAATTTGTCCCATGATAAAGTGAGTACAATAAAAATCATAAGTCGATTCAGATCAATATCCAACGAAGATTTCCATTTATAAGCCTAGTTCTCATTAAATGTCGTCTATGTTGATCTCATTTAAGATCCATTACTTTTCCTCCTGCTTTCTTCAAACCAGAAAAGAAGGAAACAATCAAAGTGCGCTAGACATCATGGGTTCTTGATGAATAACGACATCTATAAAAGTAAACACAAACAGACTAAGAAACAGGCAGTACGCTTCACTTTGTACCCATCACTATTTATTCGTATTGTTATGATCAGTAGAATCAATATTAGTATTCGGAGTTTTGATTCTCGTCATACTTTTGATCATATTCTGTGTCTCATTAAAAATAGAAATTTCACTAAGACAGAATCCTAATGCTCACACTTCATAGTCTTAATCAGGAATAAATATTTTCATTCCTGAAACCGCACGTATTTTCATACATTCTATAAACATTTCTCATCATGGAGCATAGAATTCATTCTTCATTTCGCATAAGACTTGAATCAGGTACCTAGCTAACACTGTATCATCGCACAATGGGAGCAATGTTCGAAGGTACATATCAACATCAAGTATGCAGAAGTATAACTTATTTACCAAGAGCAAGATTAATTCAACATCAGCAACTGGACTTATGTAGAACTGCTAGAAATTCTTACAATATTGTTTATCAACACAGCAACAACAGTTCTTTCCATTGTTGAATTTTATAGTGACATCAATTGTACATATCGAATACGTGAAGCTATTGCATGTATTGCAGTTATCCCATTCGTGTCGTTTCCTTCTTTGTCACTCTCGTCATTATTGTTTAGATCTCAATCGTTCACTAATCTCTCCGTATTGCATCAACCAATCGTTTTCTTCACCATCTTCTTCCCATATGAATAAAAGAAAATGGAGAAAACAAGTAGCAAGTCTATTGTCCAGATATGAAGAAAAAAGCAAAAGCTTTATCATCTTCTTTTGCGTTATACTTCGGTCGATGCAATGTAAGCGAAGCATCAGCCATCAACAAGCATTCAAAGTTCCGGCAGTTCGTTGAATCCATCGATATCCAAAATATTCTATTCAACAGATATGTCACAATGCCTCTCCCTTTACCTTTCTTCGGCTCAAGTCAAGATAAATAACCTTATCCAATTACGTAGAGAGCAGTGATCGATCCACTGGGCAGCGTAGAAGAACAGCGTTTTGGCTTTGGTGAATGTTTTACATAACTCCTGTTTCCGGATTAATTTGAGTTTTTATACGAACAGCATCATACAGTTTCTTATCAAGTTCACATCCTGGAAAATAATCTCGATAATTTTAGTGTTACAACTAATAGCAATTGGAACAATGCTAAAAATGAAAAAGTTATCTTTTCTCCTTGAGCCAATGACCTAACTGAATCCCTCGACAGAAGGTCAACATATATCCACTTCAATAAAATAAAATAGTTGCTGAGCTACACAAGAAGAGACTAGTCACTTTGAAATTTATCGCCGTAAAACTTGGTCAACTTGATTAACGCTGCAATTAAGATCAGCCAGCTCACAATTGAAGAATTTTCATTTTAATTTAAAATTTTCATGACAAAATCCGGGTTTCATGTCGCATAACGCTTGTTGAATAGAGATTAATCATCGGTGATCACATTTAATCGTCAACTAAATTAGGGAATTGTGAAAGATTGAGCACCATAGATTAACAATGGATTTTCATGTTACAGTTGGTTTTCATTTCATAAAGAGATGAAGAACGTTTTCATCAATCAAAACCTTTTCCTCAAGTTCATATAAGAGCATAACACTGAAATCGATTAAATCGCATGTCACAAGTTAGTATAAACCCTATAGAGTCAATCATTTACGTTTGAATGCATCTGGTATTTCTCGCAGCTAGAGAATACAACAGTGAATTGTAGTGGGTGCCAGCTCATGTGATGCTTGTTTTCAGATCTGAAAAAACTGTGAGTTTTCATTTTGATAGATGCCAATGCTTGTTTTTGTTTGTGCCTGTTGTGATCACTTCATGATGCCTTCGGTTTCACTTGACTATGCATAAATGAGTAACTAATTCCACTCAGTGCGAATGGCAGAAAAGTAGCCTCGGAATCATGGTGCTTGGAATGGGCAGCCATACAATTATTTTTGGGTTTGTGCAGTGAATAAATACTTGAATTTTCTGCTACAGAACATAGTGAATATTATGTTCTATCTTTACAACGAAAATGATTTACGCATATCATGTTCACATTTCAAGTTTATTAATAATTGTAGGAAAAAAGCAAATGCTGGTTCCACAAGAAGTTTCATGATTCATACTATTGAATAGTTTACAAAATTATCAAAATTTTGTAATAATTTTATACTACACATGCTATGTTCGGATCGAATTAGTATTTAACATGCTGCACAGCATCATAACAAAGTTGTCCTTTATCAATAAATCTATTTACTGTGAAAACCAGGCACGAGGCCACTTCAAGCGCTGATTTATTTTTCTCGCTGTTTTTTTATTCGACTGACTGCATTCATTCAGCAAAGGGAAAATAGTATAAAATCTACTGCTAAATACTTGTGCAAGTGCCACTCTCAATTGAATTGTAAAACAATATTCTTTATTGCATTATTAGTCTCCTCTGTCCGATGACTACGTCGCTGTGCCGTGTTGGTTTGAGCTGCATAATTTTCTTAGGTATGAGCACTACATCTGTTGCTGTGATTAGTGAAGCAACTATTAAAATGAAAACGGCTAACTTCTGTCTCTTTTAGCCGTGCAACAAGTCACTACTGGTCTTATTTGTTACTCATGCTCTTCCTGCAATAGTGTAGACAACAGTACTACGATGACAAATGTAACAGATAACATGGGTTACTCATGTTCGGTAAATAGGAATATTTTCACCGCCTTTTCTAATACGNTAAACTGTGCTGCTTCTGATAATGTTACTGCTGGTTCAGGTTCAAGAAGAACATGCTGTACTACTAATCTATGCAATTCAGGAAATATTCTTTCGAATTCAATCGGTTTCTTATTAACACTAGTTTTCATAACTAGTATTATGCAACACCTTATCAATCACTGAATATGCCAGGCCTTTATTCATGCTCAGAAATTCACAATAAACTATTCTTTTCTCATGCATTATTTAATTTCAATCACGACCGTTTCTTTTTTTTCCAATAAATAAGACTTTGCCAATACATGTTTTGGGTGTTGTGTAGTACTGATAGTTTTTGCAGATGAGATTACTTGAAATTTATTTCATTGGTCTTGTAGGATGAGGTTGTCTATGAACACAATTGTTCACTTGATCATCGATTATTGAAATCAATGGCATTCTAAGCATATCAATAGAAGTTGTTGACGAGAGATATGAAACTTGCAAATCTATACTTATCAAAACATCATCCATTGTCGGCGTCAGCTGATTAGTGGAGTTACTCATCAAGCTGCATATTCTACTAATTTCATGCAATAAAACGAACGGTTGATTTCTTTTAAAAATATGTTTACTAGAGATAAAGATAGTAAAGACTTTCGAGCATTCTAGTCAATCAATATAGTTTTAATTTTTCAAACAATTAACCCTAAGTTTCCATGTCGGAAAACCGTTTTCTTTTTCTCTCCTTACAGTGTTCTACAAAGATCAAATTAATCTGTAAAGCGAAAATATTTTCAAACGTTTCTTTTTCTTCTGTAGAGTTTCACCTCCTCATCTTTTTTTCAATATATGTACTAATATTCGTTGTATCAATTCTCTTAATCCAATTCTATATAATTGGAACTGAGATTTTCCTAGAAACCATCGAATACCTTCATAACACCAGTATGATCATCTTTGCGTTTAAATATCGATGAAACATTGCTCTATTCGTAATATATTTTTTTTTAAATAAATGTCGTATAAGAAACTACCGGGTCGGCTTGATACACAAATCGACCCTATTGGAAAATCATTAAAAGAACTGATTCTAATTTGACAGAAACGCCTCTCCCTCTAACAGTGCACCACTCATATTATGCACATAGACGATTTTGGTGGACACTTTAGAGTAAAATCAATGGCAAAAGTCCCTAAACTCTAGACTGCAAATTATTCGTACCTTCAGCTGTTTCCCGTATCATCCATGGTCCATTTACTTATATCTGATAATCCAGCTCTATAAGAATAGATAGAGCTTAGTGTGAGCGACACAGGGAACTTCAAAAACAATCGTAAAATATGCTGTGCTCAAAGTTTTGATTGATTCGCACTATACACATTATATGAAAAATGCATGTATTAGACAATTGTGTCTCAACTATGTCAACTATAGTTGTATGAGGTCATGTCATTTTTTCAGTATCGTCCAAACAAAACTTCGAGTACAGCATATTTTACGACATTTTTTTGTAGTTCCCCTTCTAGCTCACAGTTTGCTCTATTTATTCTGAAGAAATTAGATTGTCAAAGTAGAATGAATGGACCATAGCCGTTTCTGGAGACGGTTGAGGGTAGAAGTAATTTGCAATTTACATTTCAGGGATTTTTCCAATTGATTCTACTCTTAAGTGTCCACCAAAATCGCCTATGTGGCTAATATATGTGTTGTAATGTTAGAGGGGGAAGCATTTACGCCCAAGTAGAATAAGCTGCTTTTTTCGTGATTTTCGAATATAGAGTCGACTTGTAAATCAACTCGACCCTGAAGTTTCTTGTACAAGTTCGTTACAGAATTCAATTGTGATTGATTGTTTTCTCGTGTTTCTCTCATTAATATTGTCCATGCAGTACAATCGAGATTTTTGAAAAATTTCTCTCAAATTTTGATGTGGCACGAAAAACATGGAACTGCTGAGTGCAATATATTTGTAAAGAAGGTAAAGGAACCGTGCCATTAAGAAAAACCCATCGTGAATTCATGCTTCATCACATTTCACTAGTTAGAATGATTAATCGATTATTGATGATCGATGCTATTTCAAAACATGTTATTCGTCATGATGATTGAGTCAGAATTTATATTAGTAGATAAGCATTTTAAATAAACATATGGAATCACTTTGATTCATACAATGATTTGACTCATTATGGGACATTTTAGTCTTTACTTTTTTGTAACAGTTACACAAATTTGAATAAAATTAAAATAGATTTCCCATGTGTTTCATTACGATGAAACTGCGATCGCACTGTGACCCGCAATTGCAGAAAATTGCGACGTCGTTAGCGTAACTACGATAAATCAATCGCAGTTCCGCGTAGTTACGGTGAAAAATTCACTGTTACGCATGAGTGCGTCCCAGTTTTTCGCAGTTATGGGTCACAGTTGCGTCGTAATTGATACTAGAGATGACATAGATTAGGCCTTCATTTTATTTCTATTTTTATTGTGAGTTTAAAAAATTTATGAGAACACAAAGTAAAAAAGTTAAGAGAGCTTATTTGACACGACCGACCAACTTAAACAGAGGTCGGTTGCCGATAAATTTTAGATTTTAAATTTAGATATTCCAAGCAATAGACCACTGTTCGAAACCTCTAAATCCAGAATATTAGCTCTTTCTGACTCTCCTGTGAAAAATGGGAGCGTGCGCAAGTAACACACCCTCGAGCACTTGATCAAAAATTCGACTTTTAAAACAAGTCTTTGTATTTTCGACTTTTTTCAACAACTGTTCATCATTTTCACTTGGAAAATGTCTCAAACGATGTAGAGTTGTTTTCTCTACAAAACCGATTCACTGAATTGTTTCTAAAACATATTTTCTAATCCATAGTGTCAATAGACAGAAAAAATTCTTGGTTACAAAAAACTAGGATTTTCTAGTATTCTGCTTCTAATCCCACTGGATAATTCTGTCCCAAATTCATTTTCATATTTTCTGAAAGCCCCTTCAATTCTGCATCGTTGAAGGTATTATTCAAATCTTTTGAATTCTGGCAGTGAAAGTTAGTCCATACAACAAATGTTAGCCTATTATGATGAGTTTCACTAATTTTGGACTTTTTTGGCCCTTGTATTTCACATATTTTATTGAATCGAAATTCTGACTCCAGATTCGTAATCAGCATAAGAAACTACACCGAATATACTACTTTTGAAATATTCTTCAGGTCTATCCTCTGTCCCTTGCCTGCTCAAACACTGATTTCTAAATTATTATCCTATATTCATCCTAGTACATCGACTATTAATATAGCATTACATTATTTTTCATATGTAAGCATATGATTGCATAGAGCTTTTCAGGGCTACAAGATGCACTATCCGACTCTCTATTGCATTCATTTTTGGAGTTGAAGAACATCATTTATTTTCGACAAGTTTATGAGCATCATACTTTTGAGTTCATTTGATTGCATTTTTTGATCTGAAGTGGCATCAGATTTTCTGAGTTATTCAGTATTGGTATGAACGCTTCAGATTATTACTAGTCATAGTTCCCAACGCACAATTTTACTCAAGTATTGGTGGATGTGCACAGAACTATGCATCACTAACATCGTACTTTGAGTTAGTAGTTCGATTCAAGTGTACCACTATATGAGCTGCGTTTTCAAAATCGAAAATGGAAGGAGCGACCTCGATTCCCTTTGGATTAAACTCGAGAGCACGATTCCCAAGTGTCGATGAATCTACCATAGAAATTTAGACAGTCTCTCCCTTCGGATACACTAGCGGTTACAGACTGTATCAAAGAGCATCGTAGAACATAACAGACGGGTACCAGAGGTATCGAAACGAAAGGTTCACCGTTTCTGGATGTACCATAGATGGGTTCTGGAGGTGTCAGAGTTAGTTACAGATCTGTTCTAGACATGCAAGAAATCGCCCCGACGCGTTCCGTAAACATCACAGATGCTGGTAGACAGGATACAGCTGCATCAAAGACCATGAATGCCGGGTCGTAGTAGCACTAGAGATCGTCACAGACAGGTTCTTCCAGTAGCTTTGGCGATAATAGACGAGGCCTAAAATTGTCAAAGACCATGTCTGATGTGCTCACGGCGTGCCACAGACCGCCAGAGATGGGTTCTGCATCCACCACAGGCGGGGGTAGACGAGTCCTGGAAGCGCCAAAGGCAATGACTGATGGGTTCAAGAGGTGCGACAAATCGTCATGAACGGGTCCTAGAAGTGCCAAATATCACGATTGATGGTTTCTAGAGGTGTCACAAATTTTCCCAGACGCACTGTGAAAGTAGAACAGTTGGTGATAGACGACGTCCGGTGGCACCAAAGATAGGGATGCAACGGTGACGCTGAATCATCGGTTAACCTTTCTATCAGTGAACGTCCTTACCTGTAACCGTTCCGACCGGTAACCGTTAATACCGATTTATACCGGCTAAAGATGGCTAATACTTGTTAGTACTGGCTAATCCCTGCTTTATAATCCCAGGTAAAAAAATCAAACATTAAGTCTTGTAAGATCAGATAAAATCGTACAAAAAAATCGTGGTCTCAGATATCGTACATCAATTCGTAGAGTAAGATTCTTGTAAGATCTTACTGTGGCATAAAAGTTTTTTGTGATCTTCTATGCAGATCTGACAGAAGAACAAGATCTACCAAGAATTTTAGAGTAAGACTTGATGTCAGGCTTCTGAGACCATGATTTTGTGTACGATTTTTCGTCTGATCTTACAAGATCATACAAGATCAGATGTAGAATCTTGTCCGATCTTAGTATGTGACTGTTTGCCCTGGGATGGTTTATACCTGTTTAAACAAGGGATGTAACAGTAAAAATAACCGGTCGTTGCCGTAGCCCTCTTACTGCCTTTGAGCGACCTTTTTTGGCTTACACCGGAGGGATTAAGAGAATATCGACTAATATTCATGTTTGTGGGTTAGAACCGGTTACCGGTATGAGTCGGTGATATGTAATCCATTGTAATTATTGCAGCGCTAGTTTATGCCGGCAAATATTGGCTTACACCGGCTTAAAATGGTAACTGGGGAAACGGTCACCGGTTGGAACCGTTACCAGTGAATCAGTTTCCGATTGTAGCGGTAATCGTCACCGTTGCATCCCTAATCACAGAAAATGGCTGATTGTTCATAGGGGCGCCAAAGATCGTGACCGACTGAATTTCGAGGCGCCATGGATCGTCACAGACAGGTTCCCGATAAGAGTCCTGTAAGGGTATAAATTTCGACAGCCTATCCTACTCTAAATTTTTCTCGTACTCTAATCCTGCCGTACCCTACCCTACGAGATGAGTACCTTAGCCTCGACCTACCATACAGCGGGGTACAGGGTAGGGTTGGGTTGCAGGACTCTATTCCGAATGTAGTTCAGACGATGACAGATGAGTTTGAGAAACGTTAGAAACAATTATTGAGGAATTCTTGAGGCGGCAACGCCCATGACAGCCTGCTATTTCTGGCGTAACTTATCGTCACAGTCATGTTCTGTGGGTATCGGATATGTTGATTGGCGAGCTCCTGAAGCATCAGAGACAATGACTGGTGGGTTCCGATGGCTTAATACATCGTTACAGACGGACTGAGTAGGTAGCACGAACCGTTTCAGACCGCTTTCACGGGGTTCACGAATTTTGCCAAAACGACCTTCGCCAATGGCAAAAGTTCACTATAATTTCTCCGATTGGCGAAGGTTCACTCCACTTTAGCCAAGATATCCCTTGGACTTTCACCAGTTTGATTATGGGTTACATATGAATTAGACAACTCCTGTCGACTAGATTGATGGGTGGAAGCTGTCAAACATGTATTCCAAGAATATTAGCTTCAGCCCTTACAGCTATCCTATCATAATAATGCTTTCTTTTCATTTGGTGGAAGTCCACTATACTTTCTCCAACATACTGTCCGGAGTTTCGTCAATTTTTGAAAGTCGATAGCTTTTCGCCAATGCAAGACCCGCACTTTCGCACTTGAGTAATGCTCTATTGGCGAAAGTCTTATTGGCGAAGTTTCGGTAACCAGATTTCACAGAGGTCACAGACAATTGGAGACTTTATTGGTTTAGGATCAAAAGATGTATGTTCATGCCATAGTAGTATGATCGATGAAGCTCTCATATATTTACTGTATTTCTAGAGGATTATTTAACTAGTTCTTGGATTTTGTTTCCCCAGATTAATAGAACGA
>OENT01003345.1:0-11920 GCA_900239685.1 Rotaria macrura | reverse complement strand
GAAACTCTAAAGGTTTCGCATTTTCTTTCGAAACCTTTTTTTGTTCTACGAAACTTAAAAAATGGTTTCGTAGGAGAGGGTTCGGCCGGTGGGCACACGGGAAGATCCTTTAGGGGTTTCGTAGAACTGAACAATCGTTTTTTAAGCATTTCTGTTCATTTGGATGCTATTTGAAATCTACCGAACCTTTTTAGAGGGTTCAGGAAAGTACTTATTTTTTTTAGAGTGAAGCTTTTGATACATATTCCAAAAGTTTCAAAGTTTAGACGAAATTCTCTGAGTTATCTATTTAACGTTTAAGGTATTTGATCTAAACCTCAATATTTTCTAGCTTCCTGCTAAACGATATTCTTGTCTATACGGTACATGAACAGGTTGAGAAGTAAATCTTCGTTTCGCTTGCTTGTCAAACGATTCTTCGTTGTTGAGCAACCTGTTGAATTCTTTTTTAAGTTCAATAAGAAACCGATATTTTAGAGAATTATTTCTCTACTTCACCTGTCCAAGTTTAAGCGTGTATGATACCAAGTAATGTCAAAGTCTGATTAATCTAAATGATTTTTTCTTGAGAAATCTTGAAAGCTCTTCAATCGAGATGTCAATAACACAAGAAAAACTAAAAAGTGGCATGCTTCGTTTCAAGCTAACTAGCCATGAAATCGTCATGCTAGTGCATATGCAACACTAGAAAAACATGAGTTTTTTACCAAACCCGTGAAAAAGGTTCTGTAGATTTGAAAAGGCATTCAATTTCCCCCAAAGGCATTGAAAAACGATTCTTCAGTTCTACGAAACCTTTGAAGTTTCTTCCCCCGAGCATACGGGAAGAACTTTTAAAGGTTTCGTAGAACTGAAAAATCGTTTTTCAAGCCTTCGGAGGCAAGTGGATGCCTTTTCACATCTACCGAACCTTTTTTGCCGGTTTGGTAAAAAACCTATGTTTTTAGAGTGTATTCAACTAATAAAAAATATCTGTTCATTTCAATTTCAGATATGCTTCGATCGAGTCGAAATAAATCAGGTAATACTAAAAATATTTCTGAAGCTGAAAGCAACTGCATTTCAATCGTCCTAGTATTCCATCTAATCGCCCTTTTTTATAAGTAGATTTCTGTTTCATATCAGACTTACATTGTTCAAGGAGGTATTGTTCTCGAGTGGATAAAAGTTGTTGATCGTTTGATATGTATCAGAACCAGGCACACTTAGAAGAAATGCATTCGTGCGTACAGCCGAATAAAGGTCACTTGCTCTCATTGCTTCAGTAATAAACTTAAGTGTATCACTTACTGTCCCTCCAGAATTGAGATAAGCGTTCAGTTTGAGCAAGGCATCAGCCGCCTGAGTGTTGATAAATGTTTCTGTGCCAACCTGAATGCTTGGAAGTGACTCGGCAAGAACTGGATAAATCAGATCCAGCACTTGTTCTTTTAGAGCCGAACAAGCAAAAGCAAGGAAACGAAATTGAACAGCGGCTGACAGGCGAAAATCGAGCGGAGTAAAACGTGTGGTTTCCATACTGAATAATGAAGAGATCCATTGAATAGACACTAGTTCACTAGAACATACCTATGAAACAAAAAAATAAGGTCGGCTCTCAGAGAATAAGAACTTTAAAAGTTTTTTCTATAAAGTAATACTTATTAACGATGTAACAAAACGCATGTTTCAAATACTTTGATTTTGAATCTTTATTAAATCTTTGAACGAATCAATGTGTCAATACACACTCTCTGATGTATGGCATAGTCAAGTTTGAGTTACATGTTTCTTCTATATATTTTGATGCGTAAAAATAAAATGCTCGACATAGAAATCACAGTCAGATAAAGATACATTATATTACATTAGTATTCTAAGATACCGACTTGCATCTGTAATAGATTTTTGTAAAAAATAATGAGTATCGCTATAACGATTCTAAAATATTTCTAGCGAGGAAAGTTGAACTACAACACTGAAACAAAAAGAACCCTGTCATAGACACCAGATATTTTTTCGAAATATTGATCGAAGATCTTCATTCGCAGTAGAAGCGTGTACTTTCTCGACAGTGTAACATTTTAACACAGGCTTTGAAAACGTAAATGTGACTATGAACGTGGATATTGTATTGCCTCGTTCGAATTCACACTCAGATCTGGGCCTTTTCTTCACTCCTGTTGTGTAACAGGTACACGTCGACATCTGTTATAAATCCGTTTCTACCGTATCTATACAGGAGAAATTTTCTTTTTTCTTGCTAATGATGTCTCGTTTCTATTCAATTCTTATCCTTTGTCCCTCCTAAATATTTTATTAGTGCATCTTTAGTTTTGTTGAATACCGCTATATGTTACGATAATGTTATCTTCACGTATATACTCACTATTTTTAATTCTCTCTGTCTTCTTAATCTCTTGGTTTTCCTTTATATGTATCCTTGACAACGTCTTGTTGAATTATTATTCATGCGTCTTGAAAAAAACTTCATGTTCCCTTACATCGTGAGCATTTCGATTAATTTAGTTTACATACACATTCAAGGATAGACACGGAAAAGAAAGTAAAATACACTAAAACAATCTATAAATTATATGAAATATATCGAAAGAAATTTGAATCTTTAATCTAATACTGTTGTGCCGTTTCCATGATCTGTCTAGAAAGCACATTTGAAAATAAAGATAGAAATTTTTCAACTAGTGCACTGGAAGATCTTCCTTTTTGACTTTCCTCAACTTATGCTTGAGAATACCACTGAAAATACGAAAGTTGAATATATCTGATATTTCTCACGGACTAGAGACTATATGATTCTTCTTATAGACTGTGTTACAAAGTTTGACGGTTCATAGATATCTACGATTGTAACTGTATATTCATCTATTGATCCTCTCTGAAACTTAATTTTTACCTCAGTTTATCCTAAAGTCTCCAAACACAATAGGTAGTGATACCATGCAAGACAGTCGCTAGTTGAACATCTTGTAAGCAAGATATTGGCAATATCATGGAAAAGATATCTTTTAGTATTCTCTTCTCACAAGCTCTTTGGTAAAACATAAAGCGACGTCATTCGTGTATTTACAGGCTAACTATTAGTCATTCACCGTTCTGTTACGCATACGCAGCTGTACATAAACAACATAATTGAACGTACGATAGATTGAATTTCAAAATACTTTTTGCCAAAACTATCTCTCGATTATTGATTATTCGAGAACATGCTGATCTTGATCGATGATCGGAAGAGGTCCACCCAGAAGTGGTCTGATGGAGATCTGACCAATTAAAGTTGGTCAGATCTAAAAATCTGATTTTCTTGAGTTATTCAAAATAGGAAAAATGCATGGAAATAAATTGAAAACATGGCATAACATGCTTTTACAGAGAAAATAAAAAGTGCACTGTATGATAGGTTCGAACCACGCTTTCAGAATGGATCATATCCCAGGTCAAAAGTCTACGATCGAATACGACCGTATACAATCAAATACGATGAACAACGATAGTTGTGCACAATGATTGCATACGACGATCGTATACGATGCAATTCAATGATATACGATTGCTGTAAACGACCATGGAATATGGTCATCGTAAACGACGTTCGTATATGTTCGTACTTTGGTCGTTTGTTTTCTCGTACATAGCAAGATGCACGTCGAACAATATCATCTAAAATCAAGACTTCAATTTTATTCCAGCAGACATCTATTACTTCACACGAAGTCTATCGGAAATGTTTTTTAGCAGAAATGATTGCATTATTACGAATTCCCCACTAGATATCCATGAACGATATCTACCCTCACAAAGAGATATCCATCCAACATCAGTAGACATCAATAAAATTATAATGGTACTATTCCTGAGAGATTTCCGCCATCATGTGGAGGAGTAAAAAATTTAGAGTGATATCTATCATTTTCTTCTCCATCTTACAGGTGAGTTCAAGTAGAAACGGTAACTTCTCAGAAGCGATGAAAAATACTTTCAGTTTCATCAGAAATGCTTGATCGAAATCTATCCTCATAATGGGAAAATGAAAAAAATATAACGAGATACCGATTGCTTTCTATTTTTAATTATATATTCAAGAACAGTCAGTCGTTGATTGATTTATTTTACTCTTTTCAACTCGTCGTATTACTAACGACTCATGAGTAATGACTATATGTAGAGTGAAGGATTTCTGTTTAAAGTGGAACGATTTCCCCATCGATTGTTTCTATTTTCTACAGCAGTATATTGTTATATAATTTAGCTTAGAAATATCTCATGAAAATTTGCCCTAAAGAAAAAGCTATATGAATTAATTTAAAAAATGATATCCTGCTCCTAGTTGTATGTAAGTGATAATTTAGAAAAAATTTCTCGTTCGGTTTTTTTAGATTATGTATTAAGATTAATCGAATGGCACTTATTAATTGATTTGAATAAATTTTCATTCTTTATATTTAGATTACATACAGCGATGAACAGAAGGGTATCTATTACATGATTTGAGTTATTCTTTTGTTTTTAATTTTTAGTTTATTCGTGTGGATAAATCGAATATTTAGTGACAACTCAGAGTAATAAAATCTTTCAGTTTTAGATTATGCACTACAATACATGGATGGGTAATTGATATCTTATTTACATAACTGTTTTTTATTTTTTAGATTATTTATGACAAATAATTCAACAGTAAGTATTCTTTTGACATTAATTTGATTTTTTGCTTTCAGATTAGCTGTACCGACTAATCATAGATTGAGAGTTGATATAAAAAAATTGGGTGTCCAGTTTCACTGGAGGCTCCAATAGTTTTTTCTCATGCACAGTTCACGGTAGATTAAAGCTACCATATCTTTTCGTACGTCATCGAAGAAGTGAAAAAAAATGATTAGAACCTACAGTGAGACTGGGAATCCCGAATATTAGTTTTCGCATTATTCGGAGTCCGGAAGAGGGGGAGGGTACGAAGCGCTGCTGCAAATTACAATAACAAACGACATTGTATACTATCATGAACAATCATTTAAAGTGGTCGTATCATGGGGGAAATAGCTGATTTTTTTGATTTTAAATCAAGAAATCAAAAAAAATCAGTGACTCGATTGAAATGATTAAATTTGGTATCCTTGATGTTCGAAATGTCAATCTGGAGAGGGACAGTTTAAATCCGATTTGTTTGATTTTTCTGATTAAAACCAATTGATTTAAATCAAAAACATCAAAAAAAATCAGAAGTCACAGAAATTAGAAATCAGCTGTTTCCCCCCTGGGGTCATATACACGTCGTATTTCGTCTTGTAAGACACGATGAGATACGGTCGTAATTCACAGCGCATACGACCGTGTACGATCGCATACACTTCTGTATACAATCGTTTACGACTACCGTAATGCTCGTCCTGGGATATTGTGTAGCAAATAGAGACCGTCACATGGCAGGGCAAAAATGTTTGTCCTGATTCGAAAAAGGTTTTTAACAAAATCTGATTAAAATTTAGTATTTTTATTAGAAAACCAATCAAAGTGGGAATATTTTATTGAATTTTAACCTAATTATTTGATTTTCAATTGGTTAAATATTTTTACTAGATCAACACTTGTGGACTCCATTCAAAATTATTTTTCTAGAACCTTTTCTCAAGAAATTTTCGAATCAGAAGGTTTTTATGCTCAGTCCAAGAAATTTATGTGGATTAAAAATGTTACTAAGGAATCCAATCAAATGTTGCCTGTCAATCTAAAGAGAATGACTTTACTCAGCTCTGTTGAAAAATAGCCGTCTTTTTTTAATACCCACGATGAATAAACAATCATTTTATATTAGAAGTTCGTTCACAGAAAAGCAACAAAGGAAAAATAGAAGCTAATCTGATTCATAATTTTGTTTTCAAAAATTCTGAATTGCTTTAGATTTATTAATGTCACGCTTAGGTTTTGAGTATCAGACAAACTTTTTAAAATTAATATCAATTTATTTTTATTAAAAACGTTTTTTCACTAAAAAGCCTATAGTACTCTGCAATATTTAGTTTCTAAAAATGCCTACCAAGGAGAAAAGACTAAA
Organism: Rotaria macrura; assembly: GCA_900239685.1. Lineage (NCBI taxonomy): Eukaryota > Metazoa > Rotifera > Eurotatoria > Philodinida > Philodinidae > Rotaria > Rotaria macrura. The sequence goes on along the minus strand of OENT01003345.1, from coordinate 5,871 downwards.
GTTCAGATTTAACTTGGTTGTTTTTGATTAAAAATCAATTGAAGTAGCACTACTTGAATCATATTTTGTCGCCTAATAGACGCACTTCATTCGCTTTAAAATCTTTTTTAACGTATTACAATGGATGAGTCAAGGTAAAGCAATTATAAACGATTATTAGAAATAGATTTCAATTGATTAAATTTCTTTCACCAAAAATACTACTAAAAATCTTACAATTAAATGAACCCTGTTGTTTTGACTGAAAACTCTGTCTTAAAGCAGTCTAAAATAGCGCTATTTCAATTAACTTTTACGCCAGCCAATCAATTCTAATTCGATCTTTAACCATTTTTCTACATGGACAAATGAATCTCAGAATATGTTTTTAAATGTTTGGTTCTATAGGTAAATTCGAGGAAAAAATCTAGACGATGAATAGAAGGCCAATATTGGTATGGTTACAAATGAACTTTCGTAATAGAAAGCCAGCATTTTTTATTTCATTGGAAATAGGTCAAGTGTTTGATTTATTGCCCAATTAGTTTAAACGCCGAGCTAGCAGTTATTATCGTATTTTGAAATATGATATGTCAAAGATCGACCTAGTATTACACGTACTATTTGTCGTAGTGAGGATTTCCGGAAAAAATGAATTTTTTAAGTTTCACTTTGAGAAGTACTTCTTTCATCCGTGTCATTATTGAAACCGGTTGACAATTTAGTAATTCTGATTCTAATAGTAGCATTTTCATTCAATTTTAAAACATAAGAAGTCCATTAAAATTGTATGATTTCTAAAGCTTGTACAAAAGTACTTCTTTCTGGGATATGGTGGTGTTTAATTACATAATAACGTTGATTCTGGCACTTTCGAAATAACATAAAGTATGCGTGCGAAATTCGAAAGTAATCAAATTCTTTTTATGAAGACTTTAGATCTTTTACTAGGCTTACTCAGTTTAAACGCCTTGGCTGCCCTGCTCTGCCCTAAGGGCACTGCAAACTAAACATGAATGAGTCATTTTCAGGGTAGGACAGACCTGACCACGGTAAAGGGCAGACCATAAAAAACTGTCCTCTGACAGTCTCTGGTAGCAAATCATGACACGTGTTTCGTTTTATCTAAGTGTGTATCCGAAATCTGTAATCAGGTCTTGGTACAAGATAATACGATTATCTAGTACCCACATTTTCAAGATCTGTTCACTTGTCTGTACCCAAGATCTAGCTTAAAAAATGTTCGACTCGGGTTTGGTATTAAAGTAGACGAACTTTTGCATCAACTATGAGACACTTCTCTTGTTCATATATATACTTGAATAAGTTGAAACCGAAGAAAACCCTTACTTGATGATAAATAGGCGTGATAGACATGAAATTGGAATAAGGTATTGCTGTTTGTTGACATGAACAGGACAGTTTATTTGGATATGCTTTACTCAAGCTTTTGAAAGTATCTAGCGTTGGCTCGTTTACCAGTACGGTAACTGTTTTTGTATTCAAACAGTTGAAGATAAAAAGGAAACAAAGCATGATGGTTAAGAGGCAGATATAAACTCGTGTGGACCACACTTGATCTTGCACTACTTGAACATTGTTATCTTTAAATGTATCCTCGTCCATAAAAAGATTCAGTTGCCTCAAATTTTGGATTGCTCGCTTCATTGCTCTTGATGATATTCTAAAAACGAAAATGTTTCTATGGTGGTGCACAGTTATTTCATTTACCCAAAGCTTGAATTATGTACTTGGATACGAAACTATCGACCTTTTAACACCAAACTTAGTCCAAATGATAAGCAGCTGCAATTTTGTACTATTAACGTGCTTGGATTGATAATAAAAAAAAACGAAGTGTTTTATAACTCTCTCGATATAGTTACTTCCAGTTTTTATCTCAGGAAAAAAATTATTTATTTTTCTTGCCATCAATTCATCAAAATTATTCAATCGTCATAGCTGCATGTTAAAGAATACAAAAAAGAACTATTTCAGTAAGTGCAATTATTTTGAAAACTTATTTGAAAATTTGAATTTGAGATAAACGAGATTGCAAATAGAAAATTTTAAAATGTTTATTCACGTTCTCAAAAAATATTAGTATTTATTCTCGCTAATCAACTGTTATATTTTCCTCACTTTCTTGCTAGTCAATTTTTCATGATTTTTTAATATAGCAACACTCCTCTTTATTTGAAAGTTGCCTTTAAATGAATTGGTTCATCTTCCTACTGTCTTAATATATTCATCAGTATTAAATTTGTCCTCATTCTGTTATATAACGTACGATTTTCAGTTTCATAATCTTTACTTCATTTGATTATTTAACTTATTTTTTATTCTTTCTACTATTTTTTTCCAGTCATCTCTCTCACTAAGTTTTCTTTTTTTTTCATATCATTTTCTGCTCAGTTTCAATTTCATAATAGTCATGTCGTCGATTTAATATAAATTTGTCACTCTGGATTTCATTCATTCTGGACCATGGTAGCCATAACATAACATTAATATGTGGAAAGTAGTATTCAAATGAAAGACCCAACTTTTTTGTAGATTAAGAATAAAAAAGTACGCTACTCTCTAAAAAATAACCGTTTCCCAGAAAACCAACGCAAAAAGGTTTGCGAAGCTCGGAAACCCATTTCTTACTCTCGGGAACTGTTTCAAGGGTTTCCGAAAGCTCGGAAACCCACTTTTTACCATCAGAAACTCTTAAAAGGTTTCCGATAGTAACAAACTCGTAAACCGAAAATGGTTCCCGAAGCTCGGAAACGCTTGGAAGGGTATGCGAGGCTCGGNTTACCATCAGAAACTCTTAAAAGGTTTCCGATAGTAACAAACTCGTAAACCGAAAATGGTTTCCGAGCCTCGCATACCCTTCCAAGCGTTTCCGAGCTTCGGGAACCATTTTCGGTTTACGAGTTTGTTACTATCGGAAACCTTTTAAGAGTTTCTGATGGTAAAAAGTGGGTTTCCGAGCTTTCGGAAACCCTTGAAACAGTTCCCGAGAGTAAGAAATGGGTTTCCGAGCTTCGCAAACCTTTTTGCGTTGGTTTTCTGGGAAACGGTTATTTTTTAGAGAGTAGATGAGCAAATAATGATCAATTCTATAAATCGCAATTTATAAATAAGAAGATGCTTCAAACAATTAAGATATATAATGCATATCAGAGTACTGAAATGTTCACAAAAAAGTGCTCATTGATCTGTTGACTACCCAACTTTCTTACTACTAGATCGTAACAATTTTGAGTCAACTGCTAGTTCATTCATGCATAACTTTCATATCTATGCACAATAATTAAACACGTATCCACTCTGTCTCCTGATGTTTTACTTTTTTCGAAACCGGCTTCAATAATTATTCAATGGCCATGCCAAAGAAATGTTGCTACTTCGAAATGGAGTTTTCATGACGTTCTTCTATGTTATTTTTTATAATGGGAACATTTTTTTCAATCTTGATAATGAATTGATAAGACAGTAGCAGCATAGTGTTGTGAAAAACAGCTGCCAGGTTAGCACCGGGCATTATTTTCCTGTTCTTCTTTCTTTTCTGCTATAAGACTACTTAATTGAAAAAATAATTCTATTTGAAAAATTACTGAGTTTTTTTATTTACTGCTATTCCTTAGTACAAAACAAGATTGATTTTAGGCAAGAGACAACTATAAGTTATACAGGTGGCAGTGCAATACCTCTCAGGACTATTCGTCACATTTAAGGGAAAGAGTCCATTAAGTGATTTTGTTTTGTTTGTGTTTTGATTCAGCACTTAAATGTATATTCTACAATGGAAATTAATATTATGTTAGGAAAAATTAAAATTAATTTGAGATATTCCTGTTAGAGCGATTTAAGCCCCCCCCCCCCCCCCCCTTCCAAAAAAAGTCAATTGTCGGGAACATTTCGAAATTGAGATGAATGCACCAGAAGATAGCCCTTTCCTCGCTCTTCCAGAATTGATATAGGATTTTACCCCAAATCTCTTTTTTTGTAAGTCCTCTCAAAAAAACTATTCTTTTCAAAAATTTCCAAATTCAGACAAATTAATCAAAAGTTGGCGCGTTTTTCGCTCTTTCAAAACTAATATAGGTTTCTACCCCAAGCCTCTATTTTGCAGGAAACTTTCAGGATTTCTGGAAGCCCTCCTAAAAAAAACTGAATTTTCGTCAACAATTCTGAAATATCGAAAAAATATTTTTCGCTGTTTCACAGCCCTGGTGAACGAATCCAATACCGAATCCGATCGGATCCGATCTGATCCTACGATCCGATGAAATCTTAGGGGAATCCGGGTTGTGGAAACAGTAACGGATCCGACGGAAGAAACCTATTTTCTTATTTGTGTACGAATTAGCATTTAATCTCAATAAAGGAGGCCTGTTTTATCATACGATGAAATCCAATCGGATTCCGAGAGTAGGATTCGATAAAATCCAACACTATGGATCCGAATGTCGGATCGCAACCAGGAATCCGATGGGATTTCGTCGGATAAGAGAAACTCCAATAGAAACATGATTGGATCCAACGGTCGGAATGATCCTCCTGGGAGTTTGCAGTTTCGAAAAAAGCGCATCCCAAATTTCTCAGGCCAACTCGATAGGATGTATTAAAATTTTTTTTGTTTCAAAAAACATGCCAAGGCGCAGGGCAGTGCAGAGCTCTTTTTTCAAAAACCGTTGTTGATGACTATACAACAAGGGATCTCTTTTAAAACCACCCCTTTTTTTCGGGATTTTCGAAGTCATTGAAATTGTGATTCCTGTTTTCCGCTAAAAAAGTAAGAATAAAAATAAAGGACTCTGCACTGCTCTCCATGTGCACATGCTCTTTCTAACAAAAAAAAAGTTAAAGATATATCATGAACCTGGACCAAGAAATTCGGGTGGCTGAATTTGCTATTTTTTACCCTTGTCATGTCCGTATCTCAGCCAAACATCAGGATAGAAGGTTGAAGATTTAACCATAACCTTTTCATACGAAGCCTAACATATCCTGTAAGTTTCATGCAATTCCAACGTTCCTGGGCCAAGATCGATTTTTGAGGGGGTGGGGGCTTAAAGTTCAGTTTTTCTTAGGAAAAATTTTAAATCCTCGTGAGTGTTAATTTATATTGCAAAATAAACTTTTGTAAAAGATGATCAGATCTCGTCAGGGATAGTAGATGCTCTTTCTAGTAACTAGTGACTCAGTTTCCTAAAAATTATTTAAATATTTTTCTATCACAATGTCAATAGTCTGCCATTAGATGTGACTCAAATTAAGTCTTCTACGCGCAGTCTGTGATGAAATCTTGAAATAGACAATTCAAGAAATGCAGCCGAAATATATAACTCCTTCTTGGTCTGTATAGTTTGCTTGGTACTTAATGAAATAATTTTCCGTGATTTGAAAAACTTTTTCAACCATTGAATAAAGTAGTTTTGACAAATTTCGAGTGGGTTTTTGAGCTTCTGATGCTGTGAACATTAAAAGAATAGTTGCATAAAATATTATAACTTGATTTTCATTTCATTCCACTTTTTACAGGTGCTCCATTAAACTTTAGAAAGATATATTTCGTCGAGAAATAAGTTTTAAAAAATTCAAACTAAAAATAATTACTTTTCATATGCATAATTACGTGGAAATCCAAGGGGGAAACATCATACTTTAGCACTTTAAAGTACATGAAGTACGTAAAGTACCTTAAAGTACCGTAAAGTACCTTAAAGTACTTCAAAGTACTTCAAAGGACTTCAAAGTACCTTAAAGTACCTTAAAGTACTTTAAAGTACTGCAAAGTACTTCAAAGTACTTCAAAGTACGAAGAGATATATTGGAAAACGTAAATCAATTGGACATATTTTGCTACTGTACTGTAAGTGTGTAAGCCTAGTTTAC
>OENT01003344.1:0-13122 GCA_900239685.1 Rotaria macrura | reverse complement strand
GAAGAAAGCTCAAGAAGAAATCGAATCACTACGCGAACTACAGGAACTGAAAGAGCTTTCAAATAAAATAGATCAGTTGAAGTCGATATCGTTTATCGGTTCCCCGAATTCTCAAGAAATTGTTTCCACGTTTTGTATTGGCATTCCTAAGGTGAGCCGAATAACTTCTATTTCATCTAATTCTGATTTAGAGAATATTTCAATGGGCGTGGGTCTTCCGTTGATAGATATTGATAGTAAAGGTGCCACATTAACTGATGTTTTAGAAAAAAAGCGCTTCTGCATCCAAGAGTTGGTCAAGGAAGCTTCTGAGATGCCAACTTGTGCTAGAAAAACTGTTCTTGAGCTTCTTGTATACTTCGAAAACATAGTACTAGGAAATAAAACAAGTTCGGAATATGAAAGTCCAGTCATTTCGTTATTCAATGAACTAAAAGATCAACTTTAGAGAGAAGAATTACTCTCGGATAGTGTCCAAACTATTGTTCACAATTTGGAAAAATATTTAAAAAGCGATCAGTATTCAGTCATAATAGGTGAGTTGAACAAGGTTTTGCAGGCACTCAGATCGTTGAATGTTCCTGAAATACAGCGACTTGTTGGTAAAGCTAAAGAGGCTGCTAATTTAATTAAGAACAAAGATATAGTTCTTCTCGTTGGACCAACAGGTTCCGGCAAATCTACTATGATTCAATTTCTTGCAGGTACTAAAATGAAACATGTAAAAGTAGAATTTATAGATGGAAAATATCTAGAGCATGTTACAGTAGCTGAACCAATTAGTAATCCAGAGTTAAAAAACGTTGTTAGCAGTCCACTACAAAAGTCTGAGACACGCTATATTGCGCCAGTTACGGTTCAATTAAAAGATGTGTTAGGTCCTCATGAATCTGGTTCCATTACTCTCTGTGATGCACCAGGTTTTGGAGATACTGCAGGTCCTGAAGTCGACATCGCTAATAGTATAGGAATCATCGAAGCTTTAAAAGGAGCTAACAGTGTTAAACTATTAGTTTTGTCTAGTTTTAAAAGTCTCGGCGATCGAGGTCTAGGTATTCAAAAATTAGCGCATATTCTAATAAGTATGATAAATGGCATAGAAAATAGACTAGAGTCTATTGTTTATGCTTTCACTAAATATCCAGACACAACAAACATTAATAGTTTGTTAGTCAGCATCAAACGGTCACAAGTAGATACAGATGCCACTCTAAAATCGGATACTACTTTTGTCAATTTATTGACAGATGTCATTGAGAAAACCGAAGATGGTTCCTTCAAAATCGAACCAACCAGAGATAAGCCGCAAAAGTTACTACGAACGTTGAAGAAGGTGCATGGTATTAAAAATCCTGGGGAAGTTTTTCGATTTTCAATGAGCGAAGAAACACGAGCGACTATCTTCGAGCATGTACAACGAGATAAATTCAGTATTATTTGTGCTATGAAGCATAAAGATAATGGTCTCATCTTATTTTATTTAAATGATTTACAGATTTTGAAAGACTTACTAAAAGAAGGTTTCATTCGAACAGTTTATGAAGAATCTGTTCGTTTTGTAAGTGAAAACATCAGCAACTATTGTGCAGAAATAAAAGAAAAATTTAATCGTGCACTAGCTAGTCAAGATGGATTACAGAAGAAGGATATTTTTGATTATCAAACATCGATTGAATATCTTACTGATGCTCAGATATTAAAAAAGCATTTAGATTCAGCTTTATTGTCACCAGAATCAATGACACAAAACATTATTATTGCTCTCAATGAGCTAGCTCTTAGGTTAAATGATGAAGACTTACATAGTGTTTTAGTAACAGTCTATTTAAAAAATTTGTACGAATTGAAAAATTCATTTCCAGAACTCGAAGAAAAATATCATAGTATCTGCCATGAATTCCAAAGTCGTTTTGATCAATTATTAAAAATTGCACGTGAACTCATATCAACGCATGACTTTAAAAAGATAGCTGAAGTTCTTTTGAACATCTCTCATTCTGCACACGTTTTAAAAAATCATGTAAAAAGTCAAGTCCAGGATTCGTACAGCGATGTTGTTAAGTATTTTTTGGAATATTTAAATGATTTTTCAGTAAAAACAGAGCCCCTTTTAGCAAAACTTAGATTAAGTAAAGAAGAAGTTGACGATATAAAAAAATACATTGAAGTATTGAAATCGGCAAAAGAAAATGCTGCACTTCAAGAGCTTATTTCGAAATATTTCGAAATAAAAAAAGAGACAAGAGAAAATTCAAATGAACAGCAGCTCGTCGAAGAGAAAATAACAGATTTGAAAGGAATTTATGATCAATTTTTTCAAAAAATAATCAAACATTTTGTTGAAATTAGTGTTAGAATCAAGGATATTTTTGAGAAAAGTGGAGATCGGGCTTTAGAACACGTTAAATCATTAGTAAGTGAAATGGATGCTCTGCGCGGTATTCCTGAACTTGAGGCAAAAACTGCTGAAACATATTTTAAAACTATTGAGAATATTCGTGGTTATATGCTGCAGTTACAAGCAGAAGCAGAAAAATTGATTACTACTATGGATCAGCAAACAGGTATCACGAATTATAAATATCTTGCAAGATCATTAGCTTGTCTAAAAAATTCTGAATGGATCAATCAGGTTAGTTCAGGGACATATGAAACTTTACTAGTGCGTATTACAGAAGATTTGACGCACAATGCTTCTCAATTGCATGATAGTCTGAAAAGACTGGATTTCACGCTAAAATCACCAGATAATGTGCCTGCTGCAGTAGAGATTGTTAAAAAGGTCGAATCAATGCGTGATTTGGAGCGTAGTATTCCTGAATTAAAAAAATTTCGAGAAGAAATTGTTGAGCTTTTTTCAGATCGTACGAAAGTTGCATTTGAACGTATTCAAAAGACATTTAACTTAGAAGAGAAAGATGTTTACCAGATAAAACAAAACTTAAGAAGTTTAGAAGAAATCAAACGAAATTATGAAAGATTAAATCCAGCTCTTGTATATTTACAAAAACAAGGTTATGCAGATATTCATATGTTGAATAAAGAAATTGAAGAGCTAGTAAAGAAACAAGAAAAGCTAAGTCAAAGTCAGAAATTTACAGTAAGTGAAAAAGAATCGGAATTAAGAAACTTAAATAGAATTGTCCAAGAATATATGAGTTTATGTTCTTCAAAGAAAGGTGTCCTGGAAACAGGAACAAGTGTGATAAGATCAGGATCTGTTGATAGAAATGCGCAAGCTGTTGCTTATTTACAGAAACTAGGATATTCACGCGTTGAAGGCGTTTACACAAAAACCGCAGGAATTGAGAAACTGTACCAGAATAAATTATCACAAATTGAAAATCAGCAAAAAGAATTAAGTGATTCTTTGCATAATCATCAATCAATAAAAAAAGAGTTTGAGTCATTATTAAATACTCGTCATTCATCATCAGAAGAAATTAGTTTTCTTCGAGAGAAAGGATTTAATAGTTACGAAGCTCTTGATGAAGCTATGCAAGAAAATGAAAGAGTTATTAATGAGCGTGGAAAAGCTAAACAGACACATCATTTCACCGATCGATTAGATGCTTCAACAGCTAATAATGCACTGACATATATAATACAATGTGAAAAAGCTGATCTTGATAGCGTAAGAGAAAATGCCACTGATGCCAATGAAAATCTAAGAAAGTACATTAAAGAATATGGGATTTTTTTAAAACAGGAAATAAACAGAAAATTCTGTGAGATTCGTACAGTTTCGAATAACGAAAGTCCACTATTGTATTCACAGGAATTAGAAATACGCTTACATGAATTATCATCATTTAGTAAATATTCACATGTTTTTGAATGTATCAATGGCAATGAAACCATCGAATATTGGCATCGACAGTTCCTTGATTGTCATCGTAACTCAAGTACTAAGATGGAAGAATATAGAGTTTCAGGAAAGCTTAAAGAATTGAAAGATCAACTGGTTATTACTCAAGCATTAACTTGTGTTGATCGTTTTTGTGCTGTTATTTTTGCTGAGAATGGATTCGGATCTTTGTATCGACAATATCAAGGTGAAATTAATAGAGAAAGTCGAGCTGCATATAGAACTGTCTTAGAATACATATCGAAACAAGATTTTGCCAATACGGCTATTTCATTGTCCGAAATTGAAGATAACCCGTGGATTCCACGAGATAGAGCCCAAATTGAAAATGATTTACACTGTTCGCTGAATACGTTGATGAGGGACACAAAGAGCCTTGCACATTGGCTTGATGGAAAAATAGAAAGAGAAGATAATCGTGATCAAATAATAAAAATCAAAGAAAACATAGATAAAATTCGTACTGCTTGTACTAAAAACAGTATCATGAATCTTCTCGTTGTAGAACCTAAAGAAAATCTACAAAAGTTCGATAAAGAGATTAATGATATTTTAGCAGGAATTATTTTGCGAGGACTCAGTTCGATCGAAGCTTTTATGCAGGCAGATAGTTTCTTTGAAGCCGAGCAAGGCATGGAGAGATTGAGTAGGGTACAACGTGAATTAGCAGGCTATTTTACATCGGAAAATGTGCAGAAAAAAAGTGAAGAATTAAGAGAGAGTATAGATTCTATTGTTACTAATATTCTTGAGAAAAATAATTTTTCAGACGTAAAAACATACTCTTTACATCCACCCAAAGATATTTTAACTAAATTGAAAATAGTAGCCGTGCATGGTAATGCTAGATTCACTCAGGCTCATGCATCTGTAGTAGAAACAGTTAAAAAAACTTTCAATTCTGCGATAGAAGACGTACGTAAAGCGTCATTGGCCGAGCGGTCTACTCGAATTCATTCATTAAATTACGCTTTACATTTTTTACCTGAAGATCTCCAGACGCAATTTAAACAACAAATTGATGATTTAAGCAAATTAATTACTAATGAAGTCAATAGTTATAAAGAGGAGTTGGACACATTCTTGACAAACATCGACGAAAGTGATCATGCCATTGTAGAAATAGGTCGGCGAGCAGCACATTATAGTGAACAAAATATGCCTGATCTCCTTAGAGTATTAAGAGAAAAATGTGTGAAAAGCTTAAATCTCTATCGAGCGGACCTACAGAAATCATTAGACGAACAGAATATTGAAGTCGCTATTAATTTTGTTAAGAAAGTGTTGGTATATGAAGAGAACGTAGGTCGTTATATTCCACACATGAAAGGAATATCTGAGAATGTTCGTGTATTAATACAACAGAAATTTTCTGTTTGTAGCGAAACATTCAGTAGTATATCTACGATTGAACAAACAGAAATAGTTGAAAAAGCTTTCATCAATTTTGAAATTTTTTTGAAATTTTTTTGCACATTGGACAAAAAAGCCGCAGAGTTTTTTCATGATGACGCTATTCAAAGTGCGAAAAAATCGATTGAAAAAATGGCAGCATATCTCACTGAAAATTCTCAGAAATTTCGAATTGCATTGAATGGTAAAAGTATTCTCGATATATATAAAACTATGTTAATATCGAAAAGATGGCAAAAATTCTCAAAGCAAATTAGTCCATGCTCCGTGAATCATACTTTGGTGCAAAATTTATTGACGCAATTCAAAGATGTCATTTCATACGAGGATATGAATTCTGAATTCGAACAAATGGTTGAACGTCTGAAGAAGGATATAAATGTTGAGTTCATTACTGATGAAACAACGAAATTCGAAGGTAAACGTGAAGAATTATTTAGGAACCTTCAGAGTGCGTTGAGCATATTAAACAGTTTAAATGAAAAATTCAAGGGTATTCTATTATCACAGATCCATTCAGATAAATTCGAAAAAGAAATTAAAGAAAAAGTTGAGAGAATTGAGAATCGATTAATGGACAAAGCGTCACAAGCCAGACTTTCGTCTGAGGATGCTGATGAGTTTCGTACGTATTATAATCATCTAGTTAGCTTTGACAAATGTGTACAGTTATCTGGAATTGATATTAAACAAGCCTTAGAAGATGCAAAAGCAAAAATTTTTGAAAAAGTTGCAATCTTAAATGAAGAACTAGAAAAACACATCGCAGATCCTGTAAATGTTTCTCGTAAATTAATTCAGATAAAAGCCTATGGTGAGAATCTCTCAATGTTTGAAAAACATATTAATGATAGAATTGATAATTTCCTGAATTTTTATAAAGAAAAGCAAGGAAATGCTGGTATTATAGGTTTAACTGTAGAATTAGAAAAATCAGATGTAGGCGCAAGAATGATCAGCGAGCACTCTGCTTTAAGTGGAGAAGATTGGAGAAAACGTCGAGAAAAAATGCAAAATCAAGATGATATCGCTTATGTACTTGGTAAATTAGATGGTACTGATTTAGATAAAGACATTTTACGTAGTCGTTATCAGACTTTTAGAGAAAACTATGATAAGTTAATTTCTATGTTTTTGAAAACAATCAAACAAAATAATACTAAAGAACCAGATCTAGAAGTGTTGGTGACACAAACTAAAACTTTAGTCGGCGCAGTCAATAAGAAATCTGATTCTATCTTGTGGAGTGAACGTTTCAAAGACGATATTCCTTCACTTTTAGCACATATTTTTGCTATTTGGACTTTGAAAAATACTGAGCATTACAACGTGATGCGTGGCATTACAGACGATTATGCTTATCTGTTGATGCCACATGTTGGGCAAGTGATTTCTATTCTCCGTGTACTTGGTCTTGGATACTCTAAGAAACATAAAGTACCCCTAGTCGGATTGACCTATTCCAAAAAGATTGCTGAAGATTTAGAAAATAATTTAGTAGAAGTAGGTACTGGTGAAGGTAAATCTGTTGTTTTGGCGATAACTGCATGTGTCTTTGCTCTGACTGGAGCTGATGTCAATTGTTCGTGTTACAGTGAAGTTCTTAGTACACGAGATAAAAATCATTTCGCTTCAGTTTTTCGAGCACTTGGAATAGAAGATCGTATTGAATATGGAACTTTTAATAAATTATGTGAACAACTATTGAATGAACAGTGTAATGTCCGAGATAAAGTACGCGATATGATTGCCACCAATAAAATTACACTAAATGCAGTTGGTACATCATCACGTATACGCCCGAAAGTATTGTTAATTGATGAAGTCGATGTTTTTCTTAGTGATAAATATTATGGAGGAGTATATATAGCATCTGTATATCTAAAAGATCCATCCATAAAAGGATTGTTAGATTCTATCTGGCAATATAAGGGATTAAGATCACTTAATGCTGTTAAAGCTCTACCTGCATATAAGACTTGTGCAACTAAGTATAGTAATTGGGTGTATCTTTTTGATGAAGCTATAAAAGACATGATAACTGCTTTAAAATCATACAAATCATCAACATATATTGTCAGAAATGATAAAATTGCATATGTCGATGGTGAATCTATAGCAGATAATGTAGTTCGTGGTTATGATACAGTTTGGGCTTATTATCATGAAAATGAAAAGGGTAACATTAGTAAAAGTAGTTTAGAAAATAATGTTGGCATTTTAATCAATTGTGGAACATTTTCATATGCAGAAATGCCTCATGACTTTGCATATATTAGCGGTGTAACTGGTACTTTGAGAACACTAGCTAAAGTAGAAAAAAAAATATTAAATAATGTTTATCACATTACTCGAGAAACTTACACACCATCAGTGTTCGGAGAAAGTAATCGCGATTGGCTTGGTGTGCGCGTTGTTAAAGAAAGTGAATATTTTATGGAACTTTTCGGAGAAATTCGTACTGTGTGTAATGCAAAACGTGCAATTCTCGTATTTTTCGAATCAGAAGAAAAATTATTGGCATTTTATAAATCTGAAACATTTTCTCCCATACAAAAAGATGTTCAAATTATAACAGAAAAGGTGTCCGTTTCAGAGAGAGAATTATTTGTTAAACGTGCAGCTATAGTGGGTAAAGTGACGCTCTTAACTCGAATATTTGGACGAGGTACTGATTTTATCTGTCGTAATCAAACACTATTACTTAATGGCGGCATTCATGTACTGCAGACTTTTTTCTCAGAAGAACTATCCGAAGAATATCAAATTATGGGAAGAGGAGCACGACAAGGAGACAAAGGTTCTTATCGAATGATTTTACTAGACAGCGATCTAGAGTGGGTACTTGGCTCTTGTTGGAAAGAAGAGATTCCAAAAATAAAAAGTGATGACCTTTATGAAACTCTAAATAAGAAACGTAGCACTCTGTATGAGAGTAAAGCTGGTGCGAAAGAATTCAGTATTAAACAATGTCAGACTGATCATAACGCTTCTAAGAAATTTATGAATGCTTTAACATTAGGGAGTATCAGGAAAGTAAAAGAGTTCTTGGGTAAACAGAATCGAGGATCCAATTTAGTTACAGCTTCTTCACGTACAGTTTTACTCATGGATGCAACAGGATCTATGTCTAGTTTATTATCTGCTGCTAAAGAAACAGTTTGCACCATGTTCGAACGTGCATCAACTGTTCTATCGCAAAACGAATTACCTGATGATGCATTTCAAATGCAATTCGTGGTCTACAGAGACTATGATTGTAGAGCAGATGGACTTCTTCAGAGTTCTTCTTGGGAGACGAAACCTAGTACGTTGAGAGATTTCATGGCAACTATTACAGCTAAAGGAGGTGGTGATTATGAAGAAGCCATTGAAGTAGGACTTTCACATGCACTTGAACAAAGTGAACAACCAGAAGGACTCTCTCAAGTAATATTGATAGCAGATGCACCTGCAAAAGATGTATCAGCAATCAGAAGAGATCGTCAAACAAACGGAGGTGAAGAATATTGGAGTGGTACCAAATATAAAGCACCAACCCATTACTTAATAGAACTTCAAAAGCTGAAAGCTAAAAATATTCCTGTTCATGCATTCTATCTTCATCAGGGTGCTGAAAAGAATTTTAGAGAAATTTCACGGGAAACATCAGGACGTTGTGAGATGCTGAACATTAATTCTGCTCAGGGAGCTGAAATTTTAACTAATTTTGTAACTGAAGAAGTTCTTAGAAAGACAGCAGGTGCAAAAGGAGATGCGATAGTAGAATATTATCGAAAAAAGTATTCCTCTCACACTTATACATAATAAACAGAGTCGTTAAAAATATATTTCCCGCCAGTTTAACCCAGAAATTTCAAGCTACTGCTTATTTTAAATTAGAGAACATCAAGACAAATATTTTATCTTCATGTTACTGATTCGTTCTGCTGATACTAGAGAGCACTCCATAATCCATAATCCAGTGAATGAAACCCTATAACATCACCCACACATTTCATTTTATTTTTTTATATACTCATTCTGCTTATTTTTTTCAAATTTTTATGTAAACCATATAATCAATTATTGACTTGTTTGTGTTTGCCATTAACTTACTTTTGATGTGATTGTGTACTCTATTATTATTCCAATAAACTAAATCGATGAAACCCTTCAGATTTCTTACCGAGCAGAATTCAGAATTTTTGTACACTTAGTCATATCACGAAGTAAGTCTCGCATAGTCAACATTATACTGCATGATTTCGCCTGGTTACATATTGTGAAATCTCTCCAGAGTGAAGAAAATAAAAGTACAATCGAGATTAGAAGAGATGCAATATTTAATGCAAATGCTGACAATAAAATTAATTCTGTCTATAATTAGATAATTTCAGTTACATTTTCATTGAACTCTACATGATAATCACCATGATGCTGCCACAAGAATAAAACTTCACTGAGAATTTATAGTCGATCAAGTGCTTCCATATAATTCTTTCTTGTAAAACGAAATTCTCGTTATTGAATATTTATGTTTCATTAAATGTGTACGTTAATATAATTGTTTAAGTCAAATCAAATCATATGATGTAGTAAATAGGGTGTGGATATGGGTGTGAGTGTGGGTGGTTGTAGATGTGACGTCCGAATAGAATCAATTGGCCCTCAGGCACCCACACACTCAAACACAGCCGCACCCGCACCTTTTTTCCATTTATTATTAGTTTTTCGTATTAGAAAAGAAAACCAGAAAACACGCTTAATGATGCTTTTTTGTAGCACAACATGTGCACTTGCTAATGCTGTATTGAACGTACAATTGATTTTGTGGAACTCACATATGTTTTCGAAGAAAAAAGTGAGTGGAAGTTTAAGAATGAGAATTTTGATGCTCCCCACCTACCTCCCGGTTACAGACAGGGCCGCTGAGTCTAGACACCCCCCCCCCACTCCCCATAGGGGGTACTGATGCCCCCCCCCCTTCATTACAGACCATAGAAACCAGTGTATGAATCCGTTACAGACATAAAAACCAGCATTCTATTATC
This sequence comes from Rotaria macrura, assembly GCA_900239685.1. Taxonomy (NCBI): domain Eukaryota; kingdom Metazoa; phylum Rotifera; class Eurotatoria; order Philodinida; family Philodinidae; genus Rotaria; species Rotaria macrura. Next base: position 2,808 of record OENT01003344.1, on the reverse strand, counting down.
GTGATATATCACAACATTATTTGCCGATTCTTCCAATGTTTTTAAGAAAAATGAACAACGAAAAATGGAAACTAACGAGTGAATAGCAACAATGAAAATGAAAATAGGGTGCCTATCAGAGAAAGATGATGCAATACAATTCGCCAGATTACATTTTTTGTGTTTTCTATTGGTATATGAAGCTTTAGATATGTGAGTTCCACATTTCAGCACCGACGGAGCTGCGCTACTTAGCTTTTATGAATGTTTTCAGCAGTACCCACAATTCACTAATCAGGATCTCTTGGAATTTCAAGGAATTCAACGAAAACAAGTTGTAGCCTACGTCTAAACATAAACTACTAATCCAGGTTATGAAAATCCAGTAATTCAAGAAAATAGAGTGATTTACGGAAATACTAAGAATTCAAGGGATTCAAGACATAGCTTACGACCAGGTAGAAACAATTAAAGCAGTGTATAGAACAGAACGCATTCACAGAAGTCAAGTAATTCGAGCAACTCAGTGAAACTCTAGGAATTCGAGACAACGCCTACGACGAGGAATAAACTACTCGTGCAGCTTATGGAAATGAAGCAATCCGAGCAATTCAAGGGAATTCGAGGAGTTCGAGGAAATCGAAGGCATTGGAGATTTAGCATACGACCAGCGATATACTGCTGATGGAGTGTATGGAAAGCACGGAATTCACGGGAAATCAGGTATTTCAAAGACTTAAACGACGTTCTAGAGAACTCACAAAGTCATGGAGTTGGTGATGAAATCCAGATGCACTATTTCTTACAATTGTATAAGTGAAGGACTTCGAAGAAATCAGAAGAATTGAAGGGACTGCTTAGATATTGTACTGTTCCTGTAACATCTGTTTCGATTACTTCGAAGCTGTTTGATGTGCACGCGTCGTTCGATGTTGCTACGGGTTTGCCTGTGGTGTCAGAGAGAACGAAACGGCCACGCACGCAACTTATCTCACCAGGTGCAGGTACTGTGAAAGGGTGAAGTAGCTCATCACACACCGAGACATATTCTTTCGCACTCGAATTGAGAAAGTGTTTTCGTAGTCCTTGTTTCGGAGTGACTATGAAGATTACTGAAATTGTTCATGTCACAGGGGATGAGTGACTCTATGTGATCTGTTACGTTGATCGGCTGATAAATCTGTCGGTAGTCATTGAAGCACTTTATTTTCACGAGTGATGGTTCTTATGCTAACCAAATTGGTTCATATCTCTCGATCCCTAGCTTTTCTGCTGTTATCTCTCCACATCAACTTTTATCTGCTCTTCCTCAAATATCTCCAATATTTTCTGTATCACCTATATCTCCTACAATTCCGACTTACACATATTCGATAAAACACGTACACCCCCTACGTAACCTATGGCTCCGATAGTCATCGGCCCATTGAAATTAGTTTCTAAAGAAACATGGATTCTGTATAATCTATTCTACAATCGAAATCGTCAATTTTACCAAGTATTGCAGATAGGCACGGAGACCAACGCAGGTTAAGTTCCGCTTCTAGACCCTACTGTTTCAAATAGAGTGCTATATACGTGTACATGCATATTTTTACTTCAGTTGGATGGAGGCAACCCAACCCAAAATCAAGCTGTACACACTATCTATATCAACATGCGTGCTATGTTTCGAAAAATATATAACACAGATTTGTAATACATGAATATTTTTATGAATTAGGATCAGAACATGTATATATGCAACACTATATAACTTACCTTATGTACTGGGATTATGCCTGCAAGTTGTCGCATTCATATTGCTTGTTGCAATCTCCCGCAATTTAAGTGTAGGCGCTTTCGCAATTCCTGGAAAGTGCAAGTGACCATGCCCACCCATTTCCTTGAATTCCTTCATTTGCATACCCACCCTCAGAAGTATGTCCTTAGGTTTAGGCTACGTCTCAAATTCCTTGAACGCTTAGAAGTTCCTTGAATTGCTCTATTTCCATGAATTCCTTCATTTCGTATGGTCGCCTTGGTTCAGGTTATCAATGATGAGTTGTGTTGAATTCCTTGGATTTCCAGGAATTTCTGAATCAAGCGACCCGGTTATATCTCACGTTTCATGGCTACAGTATGAAATTCTGGGCTACCTGTGAGTATTTCCCCTGAAAATGTATGTAGATATTCACCTAGTTGTTTGACTTGCTCTTGCAATTTTCTGACCTGGGTGTCACGTGTTCCGAATTGCTGTTGCAGTTGTTGAATCTCAGTGTCTCTTTGCGTCAGTTCTTCCATCAGTTGTCTAGTCTCCACTTGAGTTGTGTCCCTCATAATCTGCTGCTGTTCCGCTTGTTCGTTGATTTCTAATCAAGCAGACTCAACTATGCGTCTTACTAATTTGTAGTTAAGTTAATTCTTTTGTTCGAGTCACGGATGTGTGATATCCACTAACTATTTAACTTCATGATTTCTAGGTGTCGGTATTGATGGGAAGGAGAACAACAACCATCCACTAACCCTCAAAGTTGCAATAATTCCCATCACCGAGATGTTTCTCTAGAGATCATGTAAGTGCCGACTATTATTAGTAGAAAAGTAGATATTCATATTCAGATTATAGAAATGGTTACTTTACTTCATTAGTATTCTCCTCAAACTCTGTAATTTTCTCATACAAAAGGTCTGCTCTCCACAGATTGTGCGCCTAATGTTTATCTTCTCGTGTTCCACAATCAAAAGCCATCCAAATATGACAGATGGGATACATTATCGATGCTCAGCTTCAAAACACTCACGTGGGAGACAGCATATTATTGTTGGAAAATTGATCTATCAGTTCGA
>OENT01003343.1:0-13130 GCA_900239685.1 Rotaria macrura | reverse complement strand
TTTTTTCAATTCTGATGGCAGATTCGGATTCCCCGTCCCCGACTTGCTTTCGTCAACCTTTTAAATATTCGCTTACTTTCTCAAAAATACCTTCCCTTAGCAAAAAAGAGGTACTTCAACTTTTTTCAATTCTGATTGCACATTCGGATTCCCCGTCTCCGATTCCGTTTCGTCAACCTTTAAAGAATTTCGTTGTTTTTGCTTAAATTTCTTTTGCAGCTAAGTTATTGCAAGAATACTTTTTCGGTTACTCCGTTAGTAAGAAACTAGTAACGGGAACTGCCCTCCCCTACCCATAGTATTTCTACATGTAGATATGAATTCAGAATTCAGAATTCATCTGAATTCAGATAGACCCCCTAGACCCCCCGTCCAAAAAAAAACACACCCATAGTATATATATATGAATTCAGAATTCAGAATTCATCTGAATTCAGATAGACCCCCTAGACCCCCTGTCCAAAAAGAACACACCCATAGTATATATATATGAATTCGGAATTCAGAATTCGGAATTCAATGATATTCGATGGTAATCATGATGATTCTTCAGTTGGTGATTTCAGTTTGAAATGAAAGGTCTGGTTCTTATTTCGAATTCAGATTGAAATCATATACGCCATTGTATGTTTTAGCCTACGGAAAAGGGATGACTTTAGGTGTTTTATAGTGATGGGTTCAGAAGTTATTTTTGGGTTTGTCGGAATTTATGAATGATTCATTTGTGTACCTCTTTTATGGTTGTGTGGTCGTGAATATTTAATTGAGATGAGTTGATAATGAAGCCGATGATTTTTTGTAGAGTACTTTGATTCGCTGAGTAATTCCGACGGGATTTGCTTTTTCCAATCAATTGCAATTCGGAAGCACATTGAATTGTTGGTGGTTTCCTGCAAGTTCCGCGACGTATTCCCTCAGGATTCTGGCTGAATTCCGGTTGTTTCCGGCGACGTGAAATAGCTGTGATATTAAGGATTCCGGTACGATGACTTTCCGGCCGGGAATACTGCTTCCAAGCTCCAAGTTTTTTACGACAGGTTCCCGCCGGAAAGACACCGGATCCTGCAGGAAGTTGCCGGAAAATGATCTGAATCCGGCCGGAAACGGAAGCAGGAATTGACGACCTGGGAGGTTGAATTGCGAATATCTGCAGTAAATCATCTTGTTGATCATACGTGTAGTTAACTTGGTGGTGATAGGTTTTCTTGATCCCAGACGATCTTCGTCGTTGAATATGAAGAGTTGCATTATGGATCAAAAGTATGAATTCAAAATATATTAATGAAATACAAAACGCTAAAAAGTAGTCTTATGTGAAATATATTACGCAATATCACTAATTCATATAGATGAATGTTTAATTCTTATACGTAATATTTATTTTGTAGTAGTGTTCTTTACTATATACTGCATGATTATTCTTAGGACTGTCTCATACTATCCTTAGTCTGTGCATGTGCTCACCTGCTCATATGTGTAGACATTATTGATGTCGTTACTTCAATGCCCGTGAATGATCAAGCTCTTGAAACGAAAGCAAATCAAGCGTTATAAAAACACTAATACAACATAACGAAGAGGACAAATACAAAATAAATATCGAATATAAGAATTAAATCTTCATTTATATGAATAAGTGCTATTGCGTAATATATTTCTCATAGGACTATACTTTTTAATTTTTTTGTATTTCAGAAATAAATTTTGAATTCATACTCTTCATGCATATAATGTAACTCTTCATATTCAGTGAAGAAGATTGTTTGGATCTAAAATACCTATCTCCACCAAGTAGAATATGATCAAAAAGGTGATTTGTTTTACATATTCGTAGTTCATCCTATCGAGAATAACCACTACTATAGATTACAGGAAAATGTGCCGTTTGCCTAAACAAAACACCTAGAGAGGTCGGTCTTTTACTATTTTGCAGAGGAATCTCTAGGCTCGAGTTTGCTTGTAAAAAACCTTTGGGTTGCTATAGAAACTAAGATACCCATAGCCTAATCTTTCAAATGATGTTAATGAACTTTATCTGAGAAGTCTATGCTTATCATCTTTTATTAGTGGATCGATAGAGTATCGCAAGCTCTACGCATCACTGAAAACTACAATGCGCTAGCTGTTTCCATTCTCAAGATATTCGGAAAATACCCGCGGGCACTTTTTTTAAACACACAATAGTAATCGGATTCTGTTTAAATTCTTTGATTGTTATCTCATATCTAGTTTATATTGTGCGCATCGTTTTGCAATCAACAAAAACAGTCAAAAGTCATAAAAATATTGTCAATTGTAGTGTGTATGATGAACTGAGGAATCGTTCGATCGCCATTCTCGATAATGTTGTTCATTGAGCTGGTTCATCACTTCAATTTTATATATATATCACTATGAACATATGGCTATATACTAATCATATACGGAAAGGCGAGGAGAAATAGAAATCTTCAACGTCAATACCGGAAGAGAAGTGACGTGTAATGATCACATCCCATAATATTATCTTTTCTGTTACAAGCATAAATAAACGTTTCAGTTTTCTTTGAACTCAATACTATGTCAATGGTATCTTTAAAAGGTTTTCTTTTTGGAAATTTTAAAGCACTTTTTGCTAGCGTCACTGAATATACACTAATGCTAAGTTAGTATATGATTATATATGACATGACGTCATTTTTTGAGTCACCACTTGTGTGATCAGCGCGTGATCTATGTGTGCACCGTGTACACTATATATACATGGTGTTCCACTCGCACGTTTTCTTTCCTATTCTCGTCATCCTTGGTTTTCATTATTCATTCCGGTCGTACCCAGGTGAAAGCATACGGCCGTCTATGGTCAAATACGGAGTGCATACGGCCTTAAACCTGGTCCATGATTTACGACCGTATTTTAACGCGAATACGGCCGTATCCGATCGATATACGATACAAATACGACAAAGGTATGGTGAGAATACGGTCGTAAATCATGGACCTGGTTTACGGTGGAATACGGTATTAATATGGTCGTTTATGGTGTAATTACGGAGTAGAAACGGCCGTTTACGGTAAAGTTACGGTAATTTACAGTGGACCGTAACCTTCCTCCTGGGTACTTCTTGTTACGTGTAGTTGTACTGTTATTGTTTACATCACAATACACGTGTTTATTATACATATATATATTCATCCATTCAGTTGCATATTCATTCATGTATGTATGCTAATATAAATGTACCCAGGTCGAACAAGCACGGCCGTAAACGACCGTATACGGAGGAATACGGCAAAATACATGGTCCAGTATTACGATCGTATATCTCCGTGTCGTACACGGAGGGATACGACGATATACGAAGAGTAAAACGATCGTTTACGGTCCTCGTATACAAAATCCGTAAACGGTTTCCGTTTTCCACCGTATTTCTCCGTATACGATCGTATTTGCCCGTATACGATACGGCGATATACGACCGTAATACTGGACCATGTAAAACGCTAGAATACGACCATTTACGGTCGTGTGGGGAGCGTATACAGTCGTTTACAGCCGTATACGAAGTCCGTAATCGTCGACCTGGGTATATGTGTCGTAGTACAGATTGCAATTCAGTTCAGAGTAAAATTATTTTAAAGTGAACTAGTTCAGACTAAAATCATTTTAATCTGAACTGAATTTCAATCTGTCCTACGACATATACATAGTATAGTATAGCTCTAGAGTGACATCCCCGTAACTTAGAGCTAACAGAATTAACAATGAACCAAAAACCGTGTTTAGAAAAACTTTTGAGAACAATGAATCATGTTTCTGAAATGAAACAACGGTTAGTGCAGTAATGATGTACAATGGCTGGCCACTAGTAAAATTTGTGGTGTGGCAATTCCCATAATTTCGGGTCACCACTGATCATGTATTAACGTAATTAAAAAAACAATTTACAAATGAGTAGATCAAAATAAATGAAACAGATCATACTTCAATGCTTCGATTTTTTTGACAAAGCACACCAGATATTCTACACTTAATATATCTGTGAATAGAAAACTTACGCCCTGTTAGAATTATATGCACTTGGCATCGTTGAAATGCAAGACAATCTAACTCTGTAACATAGAATGAAAAAAGAGATTGTTTTCTTTTTACTCCAGAAAAGAGACGCAAGCATATGATATATCAATTCATTGTGTCATTTTATCATCGTTCCAAAAATTTTATAGCTTCTTGCCATTGTTTCTTTATTTGGTATTTATAAATCCAACGGTAATGTATTATAATAAAAAATGTTTCATCAAGTGCAATAAATTTTCCATAAATACCAGATTTCGTTCACTTATTTGCACAATCGTTTAATCCATTAACTTTTATTAGCGATGAAATAACCCGTTCATTACCCTATATAATAACATCTTGATTTTCGTTACATGATTCTTCACATCTTCAATCAAGTCCTTTTATGGTAATACTATCATGAAAATTCGTACTATATTAATATATATTTTTAAATTTAAGCAAGAAAATTGTAGTCAATTTTTTCACCCATGGAAACTATGAACCATTTCATATTGTTTGATCGGATCTGATTTAATTAAGTTTTCTAGCCTTTTTACACCAATAAGAGACGCCATAAAACATTGACCTATATTATGGTAAACCTAAATTTATTCACCATTCATAATTCATAATTCATGTCACCAGAAGCTACTGACTTAAAAAAATTCAAAGTCACAGTTTTTTCTTGCCGAGTATAAGGAACGATTGGATTTTGCTTTCGAAAATGATAAAATCTTTGGGAAGAAAACAAAGAAATATGCTACCAAAAAACAGCTGAATCGTGCTGTCAGATGTACTTTCAATTTTTTGAATATTTCATGTGGAAACTACTCTGTATTTTGAGAACTTGAGTGCTGGCGATCCAGTATTCACTAAGAGGAAAAGGAGAAGTTTCCGAGCTTCAATATTTTCACGTAAATCGTATTTACTTCCTTCCTACTCTCGTTACTTCCATCGTACTTCCTTGTACTCCTACTGTAGTTGCTTGTCTTTCCAAAATACTCCGAAGTAATAAGTCTCGCTTTCCCCTCTTCGTATAATATAAAACATTACAACTAATTTTCTAAACAAAATGCATCATACAGTTGATTGCGAAAACAAAAGCTTCGCTGAAAGCTATTCGAATATTTAGAAACCGATGGGAATGATATGGATTGTCAGAATAAAACTTGCTTAAATGATTCACTGATGATGTACAACAAAACCAAGATAACCCAGGAGGATCATCACGGCCGTCTGAAAGGCAATCGAAAACGACATTAATTCTCATCATATTTCGCCGCAATCCGTCAGCTCGTTCCAGGGACCGTTCGTTTTTTTTCCGAGAAAAAGGCCATCACTTTTAACACTACTCTCTTCGTTTTCCGAGTTGACGGAAAACAACACTGTTTCAGGTCATTTAAGGGCCGTTTTATTCCACCTGGGAAGAATTCGATGTTCAAAATACTCCTATTTCTATTCTGCGAGCAGTTGCATCGCTAAAATCATGAATGTAGCAATGTGGATGTCAGGAAGAGAGATTTCGAATCGTTGGCAGTCGATAATTCATATGAGTGTTCCAATTTTCGTAATAGTGTTTCTTTGTACAATCTTTATCACTGGAAAAAGAACTTCAGCGTTTTATGCTCATCAAGTGGATTTTTAAGAGTAAAAAATTATTTATTTTCTAGTTTATATCAGACAAGATTTTACGAAAAGCTCTGCGTGTAGTCAAGCATACTATGCATTTTAAATGACAAATAACTTGATGGCCACTGTGTATGTACTTTCAGCCGTCATTGGTGATGTAAATTTGGTTACGATTAAAAATGTGATTTGTTACACTATATGGCTCCATCACCATAAACATAAATTTTACTTAGTAATTTATGCATGTTTGACGATATTTAGCCTTGCCGATCAGCAAATCGAAAAGAAACTTGCATGATGAATAGAAATATTGGCTAATACTATTGAGTATTATTTTAATATGAAATCATCCACTTCCTCATGACTCACATGATATTATTTATTCTCTGTTTCGTATATATACTTACACATCAGATATTTAAGCAACAGTATCAACTATTTGTTTAAAAATAACTTTGATATGGGCACATGTATAAGCTGTTCGATTGTACTAACGCCAAATGATAGATTATTTTACTGGGCAGGTGAGACCGTTTCAGGCCATGTAGTTTTAACAACCGATCGACCATTGGGGATTCTGTCACTCGATGTCAAAGTGATTGGAGAGTTGATATATACAACCAAAGTGCGTGCTGGTAAACACACGAAGCATAAAAGAATAAGAGATGTATTCTATGTTGAAAACTATCCGATTTTGATGCCGTCAACAAACGGAATATCACACGATGAAGTGAGTCATTCATGAAAGCAGATCTTTTGTAAGAACACTTTCTTATCGTTGTCAATTACGCAGACATCACTAGACAATTGTACATTTTCGATGACAACTAGAATCAAAATCGAATATATGCTAGTCTTCAGCTTAGAGTATGTTCAATCTTTAAAAATTTCAAAGTACTCGACACTAAAGCATAATATTGAAAATATTGCATTTGTCCGCTGAAGTTTTATTGACAATTATTATCTACCTCACCTTTTTTGGTACTATTGTAGGATGGATATCATCTAGAACCAAACATCTATCACTGGCCATTTTCCGTGCGTCTTGCGAAAAATTTACCTTCAAGTTTATTTTACGAAAGCCAGAATATCCCACGTGTATTTTACCATGTGGAAGTAAATTCGACTCGTTCTGGTCTTCCTCGAAATATTCATGAAAAAGTTTTCATCAAGGTGACACCTTGCGTTCTTCTTTCGAGATATGTTCGGCCCGTTGAACAAGCTAAAAAAAATTTCCGAGACTGATATGTTTATGGAAGACTTTTGCGTGATCAGTTATTGATCAGTGAGCCTTATATTGACCTTGAACTTTATATAGAGAATGCAAATCAATCTACCATAAAAGAAATAATCGTACAACTAGTGCAACATCGAAAATTAGATCAAAACTATGGTACTGTCGTTATTTTCGAAGAACCTATGCCAGGTATTTCAGATTTTCGAAGCCAACGATTGCATCACACATTTCAAATTCCTGTACCACAATCTTCTAGATTATTTGCGCCTTCTTCATTTCATGAAGATCAGTCAAATTCAAGTTTATGTTGGGCCATCGAATACGTGTTGCTAGTGCAGTTCACGACAAGATTAATTTTTACAAATATTTTACTTGAATTTCCACTTAGAGTGGTTAACAAAAATATTAAGTCACGAACTTTAGGTTGAAAACGATGCAATAGTTATACATTCGAGAGAACACTATTGTGAGACAATGTCTAATTCAGATTTTCATAAGTATACTAACACAATTCAGCATATTGTATTTTCCTGTATAGTTTCTTTTTGACGAAAGGGGAAAAGATCAAAGAAATTTTCTTCTTATAATACATGATATGTTAAAAATATCCTATGTTTGAAACTGCATTGGTCCATTTATCAAATAGGCAAATGCTCATGCAGGTTCATGGATATTTACCGGTTTTTGAGTTTAGAAATATTTTATAAACACAATATTTCACCATCACATTTTGTTTCATAGATGATGTATGGCAAACTCATTGTTAGTATTTCATTTGCATTGACCGAGAAGCACGAAATATAACGTAAACGTTCTTGTGGTAATCATTTGAAAATGGTTATATTGAAAATATTACGATGCACATTGGAAAGGGTTCGTGGATTATACGTACCAGAGCTCCGCGGGACAGTAAAAATGAAAATATGGCGGGACGGAGCGGGACAGAACTTATTCCTCTCGGGACGGGACGGGACCAGATCAATTAACTTCTCTGTCCCGCCAAGTTCATACAAGCACAATTGGCATTAAGTATTGTGCATTCATTGCAGTTTTGCGACATCTATGTATTGAGTTACGCATTCGACGTTAGAGGTCATTCGATTGCTTGTCTTCACACAATGATAATGGGTAATAATTATCTGCCGAAGCTGAAGCAGAAGACCGAAGTTTTCTAATGCATTGATTCGTTACAATAGATGTCATCAGGTGTCAAATTTTTAATACAGCTAATCAAGAACTTCGGTCTTCTGCTTCGGCCGATTATTATTACCCCAATGATAATATATCACTTGTTTGAATCGATACAGTGATTGTATTGTAATTATTGTTTACGGCATTCCGATCTTTTTTGTGTACTCAAAAAGTGAGTACACTACTAAAATCGGTCAGTGTGTCCGTCCGGCCGTCCGTCCGTCCGTTTATTCGATAACNAAAACCGTAGTTTTCTAACGAAACATTGACTGAAAAGGTCTCAAAATACACAAAAACTGCATCTAGAAACAAAATTGCCTAGATATGTCTGAGATGATCAGTAGTTTTGGAGTTTCCCAAAAAGGTTTACCAAGATACTTCATCCGTGCACACATTCTAGGATGACTGATTTGTCTCATTCACTTTTTGAAGTACACATAACTCTCGGACATAAGTCCGAAGTTTCCGCATTTATTTTATTATTTAGAAATAATATCTTTGTTTTTTTAGACATTAGCAGTTGTGGTTTTAACGAATAAATAAATAATGTCTTCTCCTGAAATTTTGTATCGTGATAGAAAGGTTTTTCATGTAAACGTTATCTTGTAATTGATAAATAGTAAAATAAATGGATTTCATTGAACAAGAAAGTAGAAATTAACTAGTATGCTTCAATCACATAATCAGATAAAAAGTATGTATTAAGTCTGTACGCTAGAAAAATGCGGGACGGGACGGGACGGGACCCTAAAAAACAAATAAAGCGGGATGGGACGGGCCGGATAAGGTGGTACGGGATGCGGGACGGGACAAATTTTTTGTCGTCCCGCGGAGCTCTGATACGTACTATGAAAATCTGAGTTCATATAATCACGAGATCGAACGTTTTGGAATGTCACTGTTTCTTTACTATAACATCTATTGTTCATAAATCATAGACTAGAAGATTCGTACGGTGTAATTAAGTTTATGGTTTCAACTACAGCTACATCCTTGTTAACAGCATTGGCCAATTGTGAATTCTTATCTATATTTGAATTAAATCTTTTTGTAGAAAACGTAAAAAAACTTTAAATAGTTTGAAATTTAAATGCTTGATAAAATTCACTTTTTCTTCTATGTAAGGAAAATGTTGATACTAATTGCCAGATTATAGTTCTGAACCAAAACCATCACAAGGCAGTTTTTGATGCTCTGTCCTGCTCTGTTTCGCTCTAGGACAAGAGAGGTAAAAGTGAAACTCCTACACTGCATTTCCTTGTTGTAAAATAATAAAGATACTATGGCTTTCAAGTTTGGCATTCATGTTTTATTCATTACATTTCGAAAGAATATCATCATTGAATTCCATATTCCATGGAAAGTATCGTGTGTGACTATGAATGTTACTTTATTTGGATCCATAATAAAGAATAGACATCAATAAAATTAGAAAAGTTTTCTTATTTCTCTTTATTAAATAAAGACAAGATAAGAAATTAAAAACAACTTTCCTTAAAATCTATTCCTTTTTTTTTACCAAATAACTCACAAAAATACATGCTTCTACAGATGTACATCTGGCATGTAATATATACTTTTTATGTACGAACTTGTTTTTTTTTAATAATATCGCATGTTATTCTTTCGTTGATTAGTATTTTCGAAAATAATTAATTCATTGATTTTTAGTTTTTAAAATAAAGACAGATGATAAAACTTCTATGTCTGACAGGAGCAAGACCATAATACCAGAGAATTCAAATTAATTCAAATAGTCTTCTTTTACATCTTGCTAAGCTGCTCACGAATGATCTTTTCATTTAGAATAATCTTTGATGAGGAAAATGAGTAATTCTATATTTCAAACGTACAGAAATACCTTTCCCTCCTTAATAATCTCCAATTCTTATAGGATATTTTAATAAAATCAACTATTGTGTATAATAGATGCAATTAAAGTTGAGAACCTCGATTGAAAAGCAAGCATTGATTTTACTTTTTTAGTTTCAGTTTTTTTGTCAAGTTCATAACCGTCTTTTACCCATCAGATCATATGATATCGAGATTTAGCTGATATAGGCACTAGAAAAAAAAATGTTTGGCAATAATGTTTGATTGATTAAAAATAATCTTTAAAAGTCAATTTCATTCGATCAGAATAGATTCAGCAACAAATAATGCGATTAAAATTGAGTATAAATATTATTATCTCAATCGGTTTTCTCATAAAAATACCTCACTTGTAAAACGATTTTTCTACATCATTTTTAGTAGAATCAGAGCAAAATATAAAAATCTATCGATGATGAAGAAAAAAAATATGAAATAAAAGTTTTTCGATCCAAGACCAACGAAGGTTGATACTTCGATCGATTATATACACTCTTTGATTTCTCACAGTCGATGGTGAGTCAAAAAAAGATGCATACTTATGAACAAGACAAAAAATTCAATATTCTAAAGTTGTGCTGAAACTTCAATTTTATTCGAAGTCAGTAATGCATTGTTACGGGAAAAATAATACGAATATTAAATGCAACAGGACCTGGAGAAAAATCTGTAGATATCAATAAGAAATTGTAACTGAAAACAATTTCAACAATAATACAGCTGAAGTTCAAATATGGGTATCATTTTTTGAGAAATATCTCCTCGTTTTACGAAGACCTTCTACTGAAAATGTATCGAGCGTATGAAAGACTACTGTCTAACAGTATATTCCACAGTGAAACTGAACAGGTATTTTCAGCTATTCCTTTTGAAGAAACATTTTGTGCATTCATCATTTCACGTCGAATCCAACCGTTCGTTGTTATTTGAAGGATAAATACCCAATATATTTCTCGCCACTGTTTTCAAGGCCTCTTCATTTATGCGTGAGTAATAGTTGGTTGTAACTACTGAGGTAAGCTACTTATTGGATTAGAGCGTATTACATTTTGGAAGTTTGACAGAGTGCCTTTTACGGTTTACAGAGAAGAAATTGTAAAATTCAACTCTATTTACTAGAATAACGAAGTATGCCCGAGATCTCAACCGTCTTGATATTGCTATTTCGATTTTTTTCAACACCCAACGAATTACTATATGATTACTATGTCTTCTATTATACATATATCCCTATCCTATTCTTTGCTCTTCCTCGCATATGGTTAACGATAGAGAGAGAGAGAGAGAAAAGGAAAGAAGAATGAGTAAATTTTTGAAAACAAGCACATGATCGATACCGTTAACCCAGCCCGCTCGACTTGCCTGATGACGATCGATAACTATCGATTCTCTAGATGAAGATTGACTAGACCATGTGCCTTTGTTATGGTAACATCATATATGATTAAGTTCTGGTTTTTTTTCCAAAATCAAATTTTAGATATCGTAGAACTATATAAATGTAATCGTGTTCGCTAGGTAGTGGCGCTATCTGCGAACACTACTTCTGTTCTCTCTCTCTCATTTCTCTGCATGGGACAGTAGACCTACTATTACCCATTTCAAAAAAGTAGGCGGTTGGATTCAGCTATAATAGCTGTATCCACCCGCCTTCTTTTCTGAAATGGGTAATAGTATGTGTGACTAGTTAGTTAGTGTGTCTGTTGTGTTGTCGTGTGGTTTTGAGTAAAGTGGTGAACTAGTGTCTAGTTAAATAAATAAAGTATAGTTAGTCTACTGACTAACAGTGTTCATTCTTTCATATCGAGAAAGCAGTAGGATAGTGTAAATGAAAGAGAACATTTCTGTGCTTGTTTTTACTCGTTCTTATCACGTTCTATACTAAATATGGCTCTACTCTGCTCATTTCTTTTCCTACTTAAACAAAAGAGAATTGAAGGTTAATGAATTACATAGACGATTAATAACATCAACAGAGGCAAAAATACTACGAGTCAAGCTAGATAAGACCATCGTTTTTTATCTTCGTGTACTTTGAAAAAAACGTTTTTTTCTTTCCTCTTTTTTCCCAACCCTCGAGATACCTCGCTTCAGTTATTGTATGTCTAGACGATATATGGGTTATTTTTAAATTATATGGCGTGGTTTTCAGGTGTCGGTGGGAAAATGATTCGTACGTGTTTTTCTACTTCATCAATTGTTCAAACTATAAGAAAACCATCTGTTTTACTTGTTAATCATGGTTATCCACCATTATTTAATGCGGGTTCTGAAGTAAAATAAAAGATGACCCTTCTTTGGTTAGTTTCTAAAAAAAAATTTGAATCAATAAAATTTAGGTGTACACACAAACATTGGCTGTTTGCTTGAAGCGATCACGGAAAACATCTGAAGTATCAATAATTTCACGTGAACAAGATCCATTTCGTGCTGACTTTCTTATTCGACAAACGAAAGATGAACATGATTCAACAATACCGATCTTTTTAATTAATCATGCACGAGAAGCACCATATCAACGATTTGTTAATACTGATATTGAACGTTGTTTTGAAAATCTTTGTAAAAATTTACATCCAAAACCAAACATTGTTCATTTTGGGCATTTAAATCATTTATCATTAACATTGCCACAATGTGCAAAAGATATTCTAGGTGCAAAAATTATCTATACATTACATGATTATTGGCTTATGTGTCCTCGAGGTCAATTTTTGATTAATGGCGTTGCATCGACATTCACGAATCAAGAACCTTATGAATTGTGTTCACGACAGGAAGATAACAAATGTGCATCGAAATGTTTTACATCTCGTTTTGGTACAGGTATGTTAATACTATTATATTTATTATCGATGGTCGATATTGTTTTTGATATAGTATTGTAATAGAACATCGTCGAGGTTTCATTTTTTTTCTTTGAATACAATCATTGTTGTGTCTAGCATAGTGGTGCATGATAGCATTTTATTTGAAATATTCTTTTAACCTTATCGCTTTAAGAACAAACAATCTTAATTGAAAAATGAAATATATGGTCGCTAGTGAAAACCGATAAAAAATAGCTCAACACGATTGTGTCTTGCATCAGATCAGATAGGTGCCTTATCTGTTGCAGACGTTGGCTAACATGATACGCCAATTCTTCCTATCTTGTGCTGC
>OENT01003342.1:0-13135 GCA_900239685.1 Rotaria macrura | reverse complement strand
TTCTGAGGAGAAGTTCGAAAATAACCATTTAACTGAAATTACATTTATTTTTCCATTTCCTCGGTTGGACCATTTGCTGGGAAAAGGTATTTTAGGTTTTTCATCTTTTTTTTTGTTTATGTAACACTTTTGCTCTCTCATACCACACATAAATAACATACACACAGCACACAAAGAACACACAGACAGCACAAACAACACACACAACACACAAACAACACACACAACACACACACATGCACACACATAGACACATACACATACACACATAAACACAGATACACGCTGACACATATGTAACGATTTCTAATAGAAGAGATGTTAGTGATGATGGAATTCCACTTTATTCTATTCCTTCATATCATTTAATCGTATCGTTTACATAAAAAACCATATGCTTATATACGCACCCATAACAAAGAAGAATAGAGCATGAATAGAAACAATACGAACCCAGGTCGAACAAGCACGGTCGTAAACGACCGTATACGGAGAAATACGGCAAAATACATGGTCCAGTATTACGATCGTATATCTCCGTGTCGTATACGGGGAAATACGACGATATACGGAGAGTAAAACGATCGTTTATGGTCCTCGTATACAAAATCCGTAAACGGTTTCCATTTTCCACCGTATACCTCCGTATACGACACGGCGATATACGACCGTAATACTGGACCATGTAAAACGCTATAATACGACCGTATACGATCGTGTGCGGAGCGTATACGGTCGTTTACAGCCGTATACGAAGTCCGTAATCGTCGACCTGGGAAGTCAAGGGAAGGACAGTGAAATAAGAACAATAAGATAATGAAAGAAAGTATGAACAGATATAAGGATACAAAGTAAGAACAATTGAGGACAATGAAGTAAGGACGATTCATTATTGAGAAGAAATGAAGAGGGAAGGTTAAACATAATTTATACAATACACTCAAGCAGGAGCATTACACCCCTGGATGGAAACTGGATGTTCTCCACATAGAACGTCACAACATACAGTAGTTACGTCTTCGATGAATGTTCCTCTGAAAATAGACTCCATAGAATATTTCTGATGTTTGATTTTTCAAATATTTACTTTTTTGGTCGTATCAAAGTATCAACATTTTATTATTTTGATCCTGTTGAAAGCTTAGTTGTTCTATTTCCAATCTCGTAATCCACGAATTCATTTTTATTTTCAATGGCTTTGTCTATTTCAATATTTTGTTTGTATATTGATTCAATCTAAAAAAAAGGAAGCAGTGTGTTTTAATTTTCTGTCTTTCGTTACTTTTAATTCTGTTTCATTCATGTTCGTGTTCGTAATCATTTTTGAAATCAGTATTATTGATGTTAATGTGATAGTCAGTATTGAATAATCTAAATGTTTACAAATGCAGAATCTATATATATATATATATATATATGTAGCGAGAATTTCTTTTCTTTATAGTTAATCACGTTACGATAGGCTGTTCTCTTTTCTTTCCCAGAAAAATGGAAAAATAAATGTAATTTCAGTTAAATGGTTATTTTCGAACTTCTCCTCAGAAAAATTCGATGACTCATATTATTTGACCAAAATCATAATTACCTCAACACAAATTTGCAAGTTATATTGTTCACGTTTTATGAAACGGAAAGGAGAATAATTAAATAGCATATGAACATCGGATGAGTGGTTTAGTAGTAATGTTTGAATCTATAATGTAGCTATCGAGTGGGTTCTAACTTCGAAATAAATTAAAAATGTTGGTACCGATTTGAATGATGATATAGATGTCATAAAACGGAAGTTTTGTAGATTTCAGTCAGCATGATAGATCTATTGTGTCAAGTGTTTTTTCTGTATCATATCAAACAGAAGCCATGAATGGCTCCTTCTGTTCGAATTCTTTCTCCTAACGGCACGATTATTAAAGTCCTATAAGATGTTTAGTGCATATGAGAACCAACTCACTGATGAATCATGAAGAATGCAACTATCTTGAAATTATTTTTGATGACTGACTGCAATTCATTTCTTTTGTTTTATCGCTGCAGAAGAGACAGCTTGACTATTTGTGAATATCCAAACAATGAAATTCGTTGTCCAAATGATACTTGTAACATCTCACTATGTTTTCACCATTTTAGTACGTCCTACAGCAATATTTATACGAGTAAACATGGTATTGTTACTCTATTTTAGTTTATCGAATATTTAGTATTTCTATGAATTTCGGTTCATAGATTCATCGTGGCTGTGTAGTTACTCCAACATGTTACTCATGACACAGTATGGAAACAATCACTTAATTATTCTCTAGTCTCTTCGAATTCTTATGAGACATTACAAGAAATCGTGAAGAGTATTAATCTTGAAAGTAGTTTTGTATTCGAGAGGAATAAATACCGCTTTAATCACATTGTCAATTGAGACTGAATCAATTTTGATTTTCAAACTTCGCAGAACTTCTTCAGGGGAAAATGCGTCGGACATTTTTACATTGAATGTGGCAGGATAAATAGTAATGAAGGTGTTGGCTTGAAACATGTGAGATAGGGTGAGAAAGATTAGAAATCATGGAACGAAAAATCCAGTACCACGAACTTCTCTCATCAAATTTGTCAAGGAATGCATGACTTTACCTTTCAGTCGTACGTCATCACGTCTGTAAGACGTTCATTTCATTGATCCCAAGACGTTGTTATTCTATCGAGAGCTAATAAAGCGTAAAACTAATTGCAGCTGGTATTCTATTGAATTTCTG
Organism: Rotaria macrura; assembly: GCA_900239685.1. Classification (NCBI taxonomy): domain Eukaryota; kingdom Metazoa; phylum Rotifera; class Eurotatoria; order Philodinida; family Philodinidae; genus Rotaria; species Rotaria macrura. The sequence continues at coordinate 10,391 of OENT01003342.1, read as the reverse complement.
CACTTTCACAAACTCTTATTGATCGATCATATAAGTTTGTTTAGTTTCGCTTGAATAAAAAAAATTCAAAGTCGGATGAAACGAAGCTCATATTAGTTTGACTAATAAAGTAGCAACAACGGTAGCAATTCATGAATGACGCGTATATAAAAAAACATAATTTTCTCAAACGTTGATTGAGTAAACTGATCTATTTGGAATCCGTAATGATCTCAACATGGAGTCAATGCATATCTTCTCGTATGAAGAAGAGAAATTGTGATATTTGGAGCAATGGGGAACTATTTCGATGGCAACAAAATTCTAAAATCGCTGTCAGTAGTATGTTATCACTTGGCTCGTGTGAATGATGACATATTCTACAAAATTGTCTCACTCTTTTGCATTTGATAATCCTTTTTATTATTATTGTTTAAGTTCTTAATGTTGTGGTAAACAACATGAAGTTCGAATAAGTACATCTCATTCTGAACTTTTACCCTTTAGAAAACAACAGCTGTTTGTTCACGAAGATGAAAATAAAGCATAAAATAATGCAAAAGTTAATCCAGATCTAAGAAAAGAAAGACTAGAAAATGCAATGGCAAAATCTAAGACTTCTGATGAACAAAGAAAATATTTAAAATGGCATCTTGTTCGATGAGCTTCCGACAAGGGAACCTTCATTGCTTAATAAGCCGAGTCATTGAATCAACATCTTTCCAAGTAAATGACCTTTAAAAGATTCATTAACAACAGTGGTATTTCATGGTGTTAGTCATTCCACGGTGCTCATGTCCATGAATAAGATGATTGTCTTTAAAGAAACTAACAGGCATTTGAAAATATCTACGCTGTTGACTCACTTAGATTTCATCGACTATTCCGAGGATAATTTTATCGGACTTCCATTTAGTACTCCTCACTTTTAGTGTTCGAAATGCAGATTGTTTCTGGCATTTGAAGCAACGACTAGCTCAAATTAACTATTCATCCGACGGCTAGCACTGATTTATTTAAGCAGTGTAGTTCCTGATTTATTTTCACGTTAAAAAATACATTAATTCGGTTAAGCATTTATCATGCGAAAATTCATCAAGCTATCAAAGATTTGAAAATTGAACAACACGAGAACTCGATATTGACTGAACAATTACAATTACTAATTTCACCTTGTTTTACTGTAACAAGATAATTGTGCTTGAAAAGAGCAAGAGCTCTGTTCAATTTTCAAATGAATGCTGACTCGACTATAACTAAAGTTAAATTCTTGTGCTTTTTTACTTTGCTCTTTAAATCAAGCTCAACTGTCGTGTCGTTATTTATAGTGAAAAGAAATGAGGTGTCAATTATAAACACGAACTGCAGATGGTAAATAAGGTGTTATATAGCATCTAGAAAAGTTGCGTCGATACTCGTGCATCTAATGAATTTCCTTGAAAAATCAATCCAGCGATATAGATGTTTATTTTCTATGCTGGTTTCGCTGCGTAAACCCACTTCTCTTGCTTATGCCATTAGCTTAAAATGCATGCCTAGATACTTTTGTTTGATTTTTTCACATCACAAGCAAATTCTAGCATTCACATCAACATTTGCATTTGAAGAATTGAAACGAGCACCGAAAACATCAGAATAGATCAAGTACATCTTTAAAATCTTTTAGATTGTAGGTTCGATGGCAGTGAGCGAATGCGGCTTTTAATTAAAAAACAAGTATAAATGTTCATATTGTTCAACGCCACGCATATCAGAACTATTCTTGCTTTTAACTTCTTTTTCTTTCTTGACAAAAGTATTTGAAAGACATTAAGTCTTGCAAACAATTTAGTATGGATGTTTCGCCGTCACAGAAACATCGTGCCGTTTTTCAAGTTTTAGCCTTGAAGAGAAACCATGTTGAGTCGTTTTATTTTCATTACTAACAATTAAATGTTTCAGTCGTGAACGTGTAAAATATATGATGACATTAATTATTCGTGTTCGCAATTGTCCACTTGTTAAAGAATTCATTTACTGATTCGAATAATCATCCGTCAGAATCGCACATCGGTACATTGCAGAAAAATAGGCCGCACAGAGGCGCTGAATAGCATCGATACATAAAATGATGATTTTTCAGTATCATGTCAAAAATGCATAATTTCCTGCTTCGCTAGTTTTGTCTTATGAGAGCAGAGAGCGGTTAATACTTTCATCAACAGATCATGACTGCTTTCTTAAAGGTTGAGATTGTTTATTTTTATAAGAAAAGCCGACATTGTAATTTCGGCTATCTAGATAAACAAGCGTTGGTCTAGTATTTGTGTCTGAATAGAATAGATTTTAGCTCGATACCTATAAGTCTTTTTTCTTACGATACTTTCTAAATTCAAGAAGTCTTCAGCAGCTCTCTGCCAATCCATTGATTCTGATGTAAAACCATAACAAGTAATACTAGTGAAGAAAATCTCAGGTCAGTTACTCTGGACTACTGTAAATACAATCTGTTTTATTTTATTCAAATTTTTGTGCTTGCACTTGGAATAGAGGAAACTTTTATTGTGTATATTAGTATATAAGATGTACTTGTTAGCAGCTTCGTAAAAATCTGCTGGTCCGTATGACTATGAATAACTATCATGATTCAAGATTTACAGGGGGATTTAGTCACGAAACAGGAAATACCGAGAAGATTGATGAAAAATCATTTAATTTTTAAATGGGAGGTTAAGATTTTCGAACAAAACTGAATCAGTGCTGAATACTCAAAGGTAGGTAATGCCATTGTTAAAAAGAAATATGCACAAACATTATTAATCATCACTTGGTGGTGGAATAATTTCGAGTTGGTGTTCGTGTCCTTTTTTCTCACAAGCCGAACAGAGATCATAATTGCCACACGTCGAACAGTTGTAACGCTGGCCGATCAATGGAGACGCATTACATCCGTCACAATAAACATAAGACCATTCGAACTCGTCTGCTGCTAATGGAGGAAACTGTGCACCTTGGGCCCAAGCTTTTAAAGCTTCGATTCCTCTGCTCGCAACATAACTGCGACCCTGACGAGTAAGAACTTTTCCTACGGCTGAGATGATGACAAGTGACGACCGGCCTAAAATGCACGTAGACGTAAATAGGCCTAATCATAAAATATTTTACTAACCAGGGTACTCAAAATACAGTCGAAAGAGACTTCCCAAATGCAAAGGAACAGCAGGCCAGGGCACTTGGGCACGATATTTGTTGAATGAATCTTCGTTGTCATCGCTTGACACAAAAATCAATGGAAATATCAGTCCACTAGTTTGTAATTCTGCCGAGTATTGAGACAATGTGGATTTAATGTCACGCTCTGGAGGACACGATTCATCAAAAAAATAGATTCCAATACATTTAGTACCATCTTTCCACAGCGTTTTCGGTTCTATTTGTTCGTCATTGTTTGAACCAAGCAACGTGGGCAATGCGGAAAACATTTGCTCCAATGAATAATGCTTTTTAGGAATAAGATATTCGACCAGAGGATGCTCATGCGTACTTTTCGACACGCAACTCACACACATCAATATTGCACTCTTGTCGAGTGCAACCGTGACGTGTACCGACAATTGGATACATGTGACAAATAGTACAAGCAATGTATTGCCAAATGTGTTCCCCTTCATTCGCTGTTCTTGACCAGAAGACACGTTTACCTTGACACCACAATTGTAAAGCTTCATCAGATATAGAGTACACTTCTGCAACACCTTGCGGGCTGAGAACTTCACACGATGGCCTCAGAACTATCAAACCTGGAATACGTGCAACTTCGAATTTTTCGCGTAATGCTTTCGTACGATCACGATCTAAATGAGTAATTACACATGATAATTATTCTATTTGAAATTAAAATACTGTATTCTCAATTGCATCGTTTTAATATCTTTCATTTAATTCTTTTGAAAAGAAAACTTGGTACAGTAATTGGGTAGAAGTAACCTAGGTTTGAAAACGAGAACCTCATGCAGAAAAGTATTCAGAAGACCGAGCAATACTACCATGCTTTTATCATCGTAATACTATCCCAAGATGTAATCCAATAGTCTCTGACTCTGTGTCGGCAATGAATTGTGATTTTTACTTATAAGTACAAGTGTGTCCTTATTATCTTCACAATGTGTTCTATGAAATACGATGGTATTTTTTTTTCTTACATGCCACTGAGTTCCAGTAATCATATTAGTCGATGCGAGACGAGACAGCTAACATTTTCATGTCATTGTTGTAGCATAATTGATCTTCACTGTCTATTTTTTATTTCTCAACTGAGAATGAAACCTACCAGTGAACGGTACGGCTTTCCATGGCATTTCTTGAAAGTATTCATTGAATTCATCTTCATTGTTATCACTAGTTACAAAGACAATTTCCAACTTATCATGTTGTTCATTTTGAACTCTCTTATAGATTTCAGACAGTTTAGGTGTAAAATTTCGGCAAGGTGGACACCAATGAGCCCTAATAAAAATTGTATTCAATGTATTGAAAAACTATGCAGTTAAGTGTACATACGAGAAAAAAAGTGCCACTATCTTTCCATCAAGTTGGTTGGTTAGAATTTGCTTCTGTTCTTCATGTTGAAGCAAGTGCTCGCCAAGTAGTTCGCTCAAGGTTGTTGCCATTTCTTCGTTTAGTTCAATGTAGGAAAAAAAATGATGCTACCAGACTTTTATAGATGATGTGAATGATGAGTGTTTGTTGTTTGTGCGACGCAATCGAATCACGATGAATCAGTTTGATTGTTTTTCTTTTTGTATGAATTTCTCTGCATAGTGGTGTGTTTGCTTTCTTTTAACCTCTTGGATACCGCTGTCTTCAGGCTGAACACAAGCAGAAGGAAAGAAAATTTTTTTCGTTTTGTCGTATCGTTGAACAAGTGTTTTAAGAAGAGAGAATGGATAGAGTATCGGTTATTTGTGCGATGGCGGTTGACGATTGTTTTCCTCTAACTTAGAAGAAAATATCAATCAAATTTAGTTCAATATCTATTCGATTTTATGCTCTATTTTTGTTTAGAACTCATTATAATTCATTATATTTGACTATGAAATACATCAAAACAATCTGGATAGCACAAAGCAGGTGCATCAGCACGTTCGACAAAAATAGTTAGTTTGTTTTCGGATTTGTTTTGAACTACATAACACACAATGTTTTTGAATGTGACCCTGTCTGCTTTCATTATAATCAGTCTTGCCTAAATTTAAAAAACGCACTACGTAGTTTATTAGAAATTGGCTTTGAACTTACGAGAAAAATGTTGAACTTTCACCAACTTTCGAGGAATAATAGTGTTTGGTAATGACTTCGCACGTTTTTGAGGAGGCGTTGATTCATTCAAGGGTTTTCTACTAATTCCTGTTGATTCCATGGTGTCTCGAACGAAACTATACAAGGAATAGTAAATAGACATCATAAAATTTCTTATCAAGAGAGAAATTTTGAAAATCGAGCTTTGGAGTCATGTGCTCGATTCATGACAAAGGCATTGAAGAGAACCCAGGTCGAACAAGCACGGCCGTAAACGACCGTATACGGAGAAATACGGCAAAATACATGGTCCAGTATTACGATCGTATATCTCCGTGTCGTATACGGGGAAATACGACGATATACGGAGAGAAAAACTATCGTTTACGGTCCTCGTATACAAAATCCGTAAATGATTTCCGTTTTCCACTGTATTTCTCCGTATACGATCGTATTTGCCCGTATACGATACGGCGATATACGACCGTAATACTGGACCATGTAAAACGCTAAAATACGACCGTTTACGGTCGTGTAGGGAGCGTATACGGTCGTTTACCGCCGTATACGAAGTCCATAATCGTCGACCTGGGAAGTCGAGTGAGAGAATGAATTCCTGGTTTCACAAACCTTCGATATGATTTCCGATCTATACATGCGTGATGAAGCGAACTATCGCTTAGATCCACTCCTCCCATATTTCGATTGTAATCAATAATCGATGATGGTTTACAGATATATTTCTTCACAACACCTATGAATAATCTCGCAGAAGGTGATCAACAGCAAATCAATTCGCGTACCTTTTTCGAATCGTTCAACTTGGACAATGCCAGCTGTACCTTTAGAATCAACTACGTAGATTTCTTTATCACCAGTAGCTTTTTTGTCTACAAATTTAACAATCAGTGGTTCTCCACTTCTCATGAAGTGGGAACCAGGAGCTTTCAAGTTTTTTTGAACCATTACTTTCGGCACTCCAATGTCAAAAGATTCATAAATGATGTGATTTTGATTTTGAAAACGTAAAAATTAATTCTATAGAATCGAAACTCGAAAAAAATTTTCATTTCATTTTAGATACTATAGTGTAGCACTTTATCAATGTCATCATCAAAACACGTAGGATATCTTAGTCCCAGATTCGAGCATTTCGTGGCACGATTCGCCCCAAGCACCTTTCCAACGTTCTCGTGCGAGTTTCCACGTAGATCTCGACGTGCTCTATCCAATGAACACCTTTCCAGTTCGATTAGATGCTCACATTCCATGGAAACTGGCCATTTGCTACCAGAATTGCTAGGTTTTCGTATACGTTGGCACGAGTCGCCCAGAACACCTTTCCAACGTTCTCATGCAGGTATCCTGGTAGATCTCAACGAGCTCTATCGAATGGACTCCTTCTGAGTTCTTTTGGACGCTAGGGTGCCTTTAAAACCTGCCATTTACCGCGTAATTTGCTAGGTTTTGCTAAAACCTCCTACGTTTTTCCTAGAAGAACTTTCCAACATTATTCTGCGTTTTTCCAAGTAGATCTCGATGAGCTCTATCGAATGGACTCTTTCTGGACTTATGTAGGAGCCAGGTTGCCTGGAAAACCTGCCATATTCTTTTCAGACTTCTAGGTTTCGGCAAAAACTCTACGCACGTTTTTCCCAGAACACCTTTCCAACGTTCTCATGCAGGTATCCTGGTAGATCTCAACGAGCTCTATCGAATGGACTCCTTCTGAGTTCTTTTAGACGCTAGGGTGCCTTTAAAACCTGCTATTCACCGCCTAATTTGCTAGGTTTTTCCTACAACCTGGCACGATTCACCCAGACGACTTTTCCAAAATTCTCATGCAGTTTTCAAGATAGATCTCAACAAAGTCTATCGATTCCGATGCTCATCGTTTCGATAACCTCATCTGAAAGCCTGAAAACAGACTTAAAACCACGATTATAGCGGGTTTTCACGTATTTCGTGACACGATTGGTTCAGAAACGGATTTTAATCGAACCGTAACTTGTTCCCATTGTAGGTTGAGGTGCTCCATCGATCCCATATGCCAGTAATCAAATTAAATGTTTCGTTCATCTAAAAATCTTTCCAGATGCACGGTTTTTCGTTACTCTTTTGTTAATCAGTAGAAAGTTTTATCTTAACTCTGATTTCAACTTAGCCAACACTTCTCCGAAGTGGAACTCAAATAAAAGCCTGATCAGTGAATAGCACAGAAGGTTTATTCTCTTGTGTGGTCTCATTGATCACATCTATTTGGCAGCAGGGTGCGAGTTGGTTTTCAAAATTTTTCGTGAGAGTTATATATTGCACATAAACAGTTGACGTCCCCTGAGCAATATTTAGTTAAGTCTCATTGGTGGCGTCAATAACGTGAGACTAAGTGGAGCTCAAGCTCACCACGGGCATCTGGTCCCCACCACCCAAAATCTTCTGGTGACACCAATAATCCCACTGATTGATCTAATTTGTGATGATGACTCAGGAACAAAAAAANGGCAAATCAATTACATTTTTCAAAACTTTGTCTTTTTTCTTTAATAACTTTTTTATTTTTCATCGGATGAAAAACGTTCCGCTACCAACAATGTAGAGAAAAGAGTTTTCTATCCAGCTGTATGTTCAGCTTTTCGAAAAGTTTCTCAGGCATCGATTGGCAGCGGTTTTTCAGAACCCACTCGTGGCAGTAATTGATTTACCTCATATGGGGCAAATCAATTATCCTATATATTTTTACCTGCATTACATAAAACCTCATTTTTCAAGTTTCTGTGAATCTGACATGAGAAATTTTCACATCACTAGAAAGCCGAAACATTTTTCTGCAATTGTAAACTAATCCAAACTATTTGGAATAGAATGGCACCACGCACAATATAAATTTCTAAGAGTACCCGAAAGAAAAATTTCATTGATTTACCCCATCTGGGGTAAATCAATCATTGCACTGACACCATAGGGGTCAATCAATTATTGCAGTTAATTTTGCTGGTACCTTGATTTAGCGATTTCTAGGAGATCACAACTTCATTTTAAGATGATCCTGACATCAAAACTGTTCAGCATGTCAAAATCTATCACTTGAAACTGTTTTCAAAGTTAGTACGAAGCTGAAATTCTTATTGTAATACATATTATCAAATAGCAGTAAATAGCTTTACGTTTTTTTCATGGATTTTAGTGAGTTTCAAGTAAAATATGAATTGTTCAACTCTGTTGAAATGCATAATGAGTTAGATCACAATGAGAATGTGACGAATTCATCACATTAGTTAACGAAAACAGAGACTTAAGTCATTGATAATTCAGAAGACTTCGTAGTACGCAGAACCTGGTCTTTCTGCTTGGTGTAAATATTAGAGTTGAAAGTAGTTCGGTTTGAATGGTTTGGCTCAAGATGCATTGAAGCTACACCTATTCTGAGGAGGAGAAATCTATTTTGGTACCACCTCCTTAGAGTGTATGTCACTTTTATTGTATGTTTGGCGAAAGATTTTTTGCATTACGAAGTTCAGTAACGTTCTGTTCTACTACCTTTAAGTTTAAGATTGTTTGCTACTATTAGGTAATATTCTCGTTCCTAGCAGTGTGCCTCTGAATTTCTCATTTATGCATAGATGACGAATGTGATCATCTTCTTAACTCAAGTAAATGATATTTCATCGTAGCAGCATGGTTTTGAGAGTGGTCCTTGCAGATTTCGGTAAAAGACCCATGAGCACTTTTACAATCAATGATATTGACCGATGCATAAAGTGCGATGTGCATTGGTAATACAGAAATTTAGATAGAGTTCTAGTTGTTCGTAAGGAGATTTTTCATTTAGATTAGTTTATTAACTTTAGAATCAATTGATAGAACATAAAAATGTTGTCTAACTCTGGACGTTAAACTTATACTAGCGCTTTGTTGTTAGAGTCAAGTAGTCTATTCTGAGCGGGTTAGGAGTTATTCTGATCAACCGGTTTCCTGTTTATGGTCCCTGTGGCATATAAGTTTTCTCGCTCTTTGAAATACCAGGAAGCTCTGATAAAATCTATTGTTTGAACCTAAAGATTGGGTTGACACTGGACAGCAACAAGTTTTCCTTATCAAGAAATCTTTCATTGGTGAAACTTAACTTAGGATCGCAGTTACAAATTTTAAATACTGTGACTTATAGAATCCTTCTATCATTCGCTTCTTCCAACAGTTGTACATAACAGTATATATTCACAATTCAATTTTACTGTCGTTAATGCCTTTATCTCAAGGGGGTTCTTCTGATGCATATTCATAACAGGTTTACGAAATAGAATAAGTATCAGATATAATATTGTTCACGCATGGATCACTAAGCAGAACCTTGTTCTCGACTAGAGTATAAAATTTTGTTTTTAGGAAAATCAGATAAAGCATTTCTTTTTGTAATAATCATAATTTTTCTTATGATACTATTGTGACGATTATAATACGACAATATCTTTTTGCGAAGAAATAAGGATGTTTGATTATGTATTTTTATAAAGAATTATGAAAAATCCTTGTACAAAACGTTTGCATCACTCAGAAGAATATGTCGTTTCTATAACTCAAAGAAACTTCCTACTACGGTAGCTCTAGGTATCGTCTCCGATCGACAGATAAAATTTATTCTACTTTTCAATTAGTTCTTTCTTAAGACTTGAGTTTCAAAACTTCTTTAATTTCACTTCTTTGTTTTGGTGAGCGTTGAATAATTTTCTATTCATTCTGAAATCGACAAACTTATTCTTCCTTAAATGTGTGATGTGTAGTGTCTTCTTTGAATTCTAATATGAAAGCTTTGGTAATATTTATCATACGTAATAAATGCATTCGCTGTTGCTCATATTCAAATGTTGAATTCATATTGATAAAAACCTTTAATCTTGTTTTGATAAAATGCTCTTTCTTTGATCTTCAAAGTTTCGGGTTCAAAGTCTTTAAATCCATTCAACAGTTAGTACTATATTATGGAAAAAGAAATCGTCAAATTCTTTAAAGCTAAGATGACTAAGGATTCCTCATCAGAGCTGCCGGCCTGGCCTGGCGCCTGGCAGGCGCCTGGTGGCCTGCCAAGCCAGGCCACCTGTCCAGGCTGAATTTTGAAAATTTGGCCTGGCCTGATCCGC